>JAMKCH010084930.1:0-44655 GCA_023653785.1 Ophioderma brevispina | reverse complement strand
TTACTAGCAGGTTTGAATCAACGATTTTGCAAATTAAAATCGGGAGTCAGTCTCAATTAGCCGCCGTGTCATGTCAAGATTCGATTTTCGTCAGACGGTTTTGTTAAATTAATGGCTTTTGAGACTTTAAAGTATCGAATTTGTTCGGCCTGATCTTTCTTTAAAAACAAAAATCACGGGACATTACTTTACCGTGAGTATAATACTAGTATATCGTAATATAAGTCATTTGTTGGGGTCGGTCTCTTTGGTGTAATGATATTACTCACACTGCACAATTGAATATGTTTTATTAGATCCAATTCTTATTAGACGTTGTCTATCGGTATTGTCACTCGATGCTATACAGCTAGATTCCTGAGAATCGCAGGCAATATCGTTTCTCCAGGAATCGTACATAAACTCCGACGGCTTCTTTATGCTAGTAGGGGTAATCTATTAGAATATTGACATTATTCTATCATAGCTTTTTCTACGGCCGCATCAAGGATCAATTCTACGGCTTTGTTGATTAGACGGACTCAATCGTACTGTTTATAGAGTACCGCAATGAAATTACTAATAGAAGCAACAGTGCTGAGTCTGAGAGATGTTCACTGTTAACCTCCTGATTATTTCAAACCCTATAAGAAGTAATAAAGACATACTAGCAGAGTGGACGAATGTTTTAGTACCTGAAAACGGCTCGGTTGACATTGGGTTTACACTGCCAAAATAAATGATCCGAGATGGATACTTTGTGATAATTTTTCCGATTACGCTTTTTGAACTTTTGCTCATTTGGATAGTGTTCTTTTTCTGGGACTTTGCGCTTTGTTCCTAATTACTTGTTTGGATCTGTTACCCGAGGCTCATCTGCTGAGTCATAAGACCATCACCTTCACTGATTGACTATCCATGGTTTGACGATCATCGAAATGTCCCCCCGCTTGTATGTTTAGTTTGTAAGATTTTCAACATCAGACGTTTTGTTTGGTTTGTTCAAATTGTTGCATTTATCCAACAAACATAGCAGTGTCATTATTAGAAGATGAAGTTGGAAATATTTGTCATAGAATGTAACCCCGACTTTAATAGGTAAAGAAAGTGTCAGCCCAAAGAAATCCTTGTTTCATTTGAACATATTCACTATGTATACCGTAAAGGTATATTCAGAAACGTTTGCGATAAGAGAAGATTCCAGATACAAGCGCACGGTACCGAGAAAACCCTATTATAGTAAAACTCCAGAGAAATCCCTACCGATCTTACAAGAAAGTCTCTCGTATTTTGTGGTTATTAAACTCCTGACCAATGAATGATAAGTCATTGTACATGTACATTGACGGCAGTTGAATAGTAGGTAAGAGGTCAGCCACGTAAGAAATGCAACTATTCCTTTCACAACACCAATACACAATGACAACATGTCCGGGGCAAATCATCAAATTTAAAGAGTCCAGTTCCAGATTAAGTTGAGTCTATTGCCATTTGCATGCTGCTGTGTCAGATAGTGGGTAGCAAAGCGTTTCCCCAAGGAATGTAGCTGGTGGTTTGGGAACGTAGAATTCTTCTTGAAGTTTCACCATAAAAGAACTCTTTTTCTGTCTTCTTCCTTTTCCAGCGGAAACGATTCTTCTTTTTTGTAATCTACGATATAACCTTGAAATTAACATGACCAAGTAAAATAGATTAAAAGCTATGGCTTATGAATAATACGCAATTTTGATGGAAACCGATCCTGAAGGCGGACGTCCTGCGTGAGGGGTAACTGTGAGATCTAATGCCGAGAAATATGGCTTCTATGTAATTGACTAAGATTATTAAGTATACTAATGATATTCGTCTTATGACCACACTGCTGGATTAGTATCTTTCCAAATACAAAGAATATATTTGAGACCTCATGGGAGGCTAGTATTTTGATACAAACGGTGACAGTTACCGTTCCTTTACAGGCGATAAGTTTGGATTGGTCCGCAAATCACCAACGGAAGCACGTTATCCAACAATCAAAATGAGATAGTAAAGATGATGTCCAAATAAAAGATTCATTTCTATTCAGCAAGTTTGTTAGTATATCCGACGAGACGTACAGTACACCTCATGGATTGTGGCAGATAGAGGAACACATGGAGATTCAATAACCATGCTTTGAAGGTTCCTGTCACCTTACTGACCGAAGTGTAAAATTCTTGACATACTTTAAATTCGACATACATCAGATCATTTGCTCTATAAGCTTCAACAAATGTGTCGATGATAAACATTGATAATGTCCTTCGCTTTGCGGCGTCTGTCGCATTCAGGAATCCTTCACATAATTCGGTTGATACATTTATCTGGGAGAAATAGATATCTGGAGAGAGTGTTCGCAGTGACAGATGACGAAAATTTGGAGACAGGCTCCGTAAAAGGTAGCCTTTTCCTTTACTTGCCCAGGTCCACTTTAGAGGATCAATAACCCTAGGTGAATCGTTAAGATACGCTGTGTCGGAATTAAAGTCGATGTCCATAAAATTAAGATTAAGGTATACCAAAGCAGGGTTCTTATGTAAAAGGCTACTCAAGTTCCCAACAGATGTCAGATTGAACATTGTCCAGTTCTTCTCTAAATTCCAAGGAAGAACTTTCTTCGGGTATACGAGACGTATTAAACACCAAGCTCTCTTCATCTTGACGACTATTTGGTGGTAACGTACGTGCAGTTGAAATTAAAATGGTGTAGAAAAACATCCTGGAGATATTTACAATGCGAAGGTTTACAGAAGGTGCCATTGTTTGAGGCGCTTGACACTTAAGTCAGCCTGCAACGAAACACAAAGAGTAATTAAAAATAAAAGAATGAGGACTGTAATGGCAACACTAGCCTAATCAGGGGAGGGTTGGTGCAACCCCAACGTGTTTCGTAAAAATGGGGGTGTGTGTAATACTATTTATATTTATTCTCGTATCTTAGAGAATATGATCGGATATCATAAAACGTTGTAAAATCGTTAATGCCTAAATGTTTTCAAAAGGTTTGGAATCGACAAGTATCGGCCTTATCTAAGGATCATAACTATATATATAAAGCACATTTCAAATACAAACATTTATCAATCCACACGTCAGAGATATTTTTCGCTTCTGAAAATTTGAATGTAAAGTTACATGTGGTATAATCTTAAATGCCTTAATATTAGCATACATACCACTGGCAATCCACCTAAACCTCCATAAATCAGTGTTCTAAGTCACATGAAATGACACTGCTTAAAAGGTTTTATATATGTATACTTCAGAACCAAACCGAATCTTAAGCTACGCTTTCGCAAGTATTTGACTGCAATCACCACGTACTTTCTGTATTGAGACACAATTACGCGCTATATAGGGTGTCCCAAACAGCGGCCTCGATAGCCAGAACATGTGCTGTTAACCGTATAGAGTTTTCAATTTCTTTTTGAAACAATGTTGTTGATCCAGTAATATTTTCACTTGATCGACGTATCTCGCTTTTGAGGGTAAAACACCTTTCCAACATTCCCACAATTTCTCATCGATGAACCAAATAGTACATCATTTACGTCAAATATGTCTCGTAATATACCTGGTGTGGACTGGTGTCTACAAATAAAATACTTTCCTTTTCCTTTCTTTCATCTTTTCTATTATTTTGACCAACAACATGAAGGCGAAAATGTTATTTGTAAAAATCTGCATTTGTAATTCGCATTGTTATTAAAATAATCCCCCAAACGAAAGAAAGATAAATGTAAAGCAAATTCAATTATTAAGAAAAATTGAATGTACTGAAAATATCAGTAACGTAACTCACGCCATGTAGTCAGTACAGATTTCCGTCAATTCTATAGCAGCCAGAGTGGTGTTTTTCACAATTCCATTTTTTCATTTGCAGGTTGTGGTCAACCCCTACGCTCCAGGTAATTTTATTTTATATAGTTGGTCCTCTTTTGCACGTGCATTACGTAAACAAATTGTTTGTTGCGGGAGGTAGTAGGGTCAAAATCAGGGGTACCGTGACCATGGAGAGCAAAGGTTCGTTTGATGATGGATTTTGGTACTTTTGGGTATTTAAAACAAAATGAGCTCCTATGCCCCTCCCAAAAGTGTGGGGAAACTCCAGGAGAGTGGGAAATCCAAAATGGCTGCTGGAGGCCATCTTGGAAATTATAAAATTGTGTATCTCTTGAACAAAATAACTTACAAACATGGAATAAGTACCTTTTTTGACTAATTTGATAACCAGAAGTCCATTCCTGAAGTTTTTCATTAAGAGGTCATCTTTACGGTGAAATCCAAGATGGCCGCCACTGGCTATGATAAATATATACATTTTTACATAGTCCAAGCCAGTTGACATTTGAAGACGGTTAATGTATTGTTTCTAAGTGTTCATGTGACCAGAAATCCATTCCTGGTGTAGTTTGTTAACCTGGAGGTCACATCGCTATGTAGAACTCCAAAATGGCTGCCTGCGGCCATCTTGGAAATGACCAAATTGTTTATCTCTTAACAAAATAACTTACAAACTTGGAATAAATGTCTTTTTGACTAATTTGATCTAATTTGAGTCTATTCCTGAAGTTTTTCATTAGGACGTCATCTTTACTGTAAAATCCAAGATGGCTGACCACTGGCTATATTAAATATATATAAATGTTTACATAATATTAAATATATAGGAATTTTTACATAGTCCAAGCCAGATCACCTTTGAAGACGGTTTACGTACTTAACCAGAAATGCATTCCAGGTTTAGTTTGTTGATGTGGACAAAGGTAACCAGTGGCGTACCGACCGGGGGGGGGGGGCAAGTTGGGCTCGAAAAAGCGGGACGATATGGACCAAAATATGTATTTTCATCCCTCTTTTTCGGTTAATTTCGACCAATTTCAACCTAAATTTAGGCATTATTAAAGTACATCTGGAGAGTTCAGACTTCAATGGAGCAAATTACCGGGACAACTTCTGAATTTTGCTCCCTCTGGTGGGACGACTTGGAAATTTTCCCCCTCTGAATCGACTGCATTGGTCCGCCACTGGAGGTAACCATCACTATGCAGAAATCCATGGCCACCAGCGGCCATCTTGGAAATTACCAATTTCTGAGGTGACCTGTATATACGACTCGCATTTTCAGCATCGTTATCACTTAAAGACCCCATATTTTTGAAAAGGTCACCCAAAGACCCATATTTTTTTTAAAATTTACCACTGTCACCCAAAGACCCCTATTTTGGAGGGAAATGTGAAAAATGTTACCCCCAAACCCTATTTTTTGGAAAATTTTGCAAAAAAAATTCGCCCAAAGGCCCTTATTTTGTGGCAATTTCGTTGTCTCTCACCCAAAGACCACTTATTTTGAAGTCCTCTGTAACCTAATGCCCTATGTTTTGAAGTACCCTGTTTTATTGCAGGACGATCCCATATCAGAATTAAAGTCAAATCCACTGCTAAAATGGGCATATGCAGAGCTGGAGCCTGACTGCACTTAGTCACCATAAAAGTACTTGAAAGATCAAGGCGTTCAGGTGTGAGAAGACATCAGCTCTGAGTGGAAGGCTTTTTCCCCGCATCGTTGAAGATATTACCTGGCTTTTGGGTTTGCTATGGACTTCTTACCATGTCCATAAAGGATACTGTCACAACTGCTAAAGACATGAAGAGGAATGGTGACATCTGCAATGTTTCATCACAAAATGCCTTGCAGGAGAGATTATCTTCCTTTATCCATATGTACAACAGCCCTGGAACATGATGGGAAACATGGCGATTGAACATAAACATCAGTGACCATACAAGGATTGTATCGTCGTCTGAGTGTGTGAAAAGGAAAGCATTCAGGACCTCGTCAGACAGTAGATTGCTGTCTTGATCACAACCGGAGCCATTCCCAATGCATTTATGAAAACGGATAAACCATTTCAATCATCACAGGTTTTATAGTCTCAGCTTAGCAAATCTAACAATAAATCCTACTCCAACACTTCACGCACGAAAGACACATTCTGGAAAACTGCTGCTGACAATGAGAGAAAATGTAGTTATATTAGTTGCAGCAATCTACTGTCAGGCGAGCTCCTGAATGCATTCCAGTTCAGACACTCAGAAGTTGCTACAATCATCTAATTCAAAATGCATTTGTCTGTAGTAGACAAGGTAGCAGACCCAGAAGCCAGACAACTTCTTTAGCAATGGAGAGAAAGCCTTCCTCTCGGAACTGATGTCCTCTCAGACATGAAAGCCTTTGTTCTTCTATCTTCTAAGTAAATCTATGGCGACAAAAAGTGCAGGTCCGGCTCAAGCTCTGAAGTGGAAATCTCAAAAAGAAATGCACCATTCGACTTCTCCCGATGTTGATAGTCTTACATACCACCTGTTTTGAGCCAACACCCCGACATGATTCAAAGGCATGTTGAATTAAAGGAACATCGTCTACAATGACTGGCAAGTGGTAGATGGCAAATGTCATCATGTAAGATACACTCAACCAGCATACCACAGCTTTAGCTCCAGCTGCTCATTCTGTTAGCAGCGGAATTGATTCCGATAGTGATGAAGGATCATCCTGCAAAACAGACAGTGATTCAGATACATCGATGGACACTTCTGAGTCTGAAAGTGATGTGTAAACCTCTTTGTAGGGTAACTACTTTGGAAAGTGGGAAATTTCCATCATAATTCAAAATAGTATATGGCGGTCATCTTTGAATTTCACCAAAGAATGTTTTCAGAATCCCCACAATCCCATACAGAAATAGTAATCACCAGGGTGCAACTGTAATTTGCATTGTGATATCCCACTACCTGGTCTCTACACTGGGTTAAATGCAAAGCATGCAATGCATGATGGGCATTCTGAAATCAATGAATAACATATTTTGAGATGAACTCCTGATCATAAAATTAGTCAAAACAACACTTATTAAACATGTAAGTTATTTCCAAGATGACTGTCAGTGGCCATTTTGGATTTTTTTATAGTGATGGTAACGCTTAATATAACAAATTCCACTCGGAATGGATTTATGGTCACACAATAACTCAAAAAACAGTAATGATTTGTAACAGATGAACTGGCTTGAAATATGTTGAATGTATTCAAATGGACTCCTCGTCATCAAATTAGTCAAAAATGTCACTTATTCCATGTTTGTAAGTTACTTTGTTCAAGAGATACACAATTTGGTCAATTCCAAGATGGCCACTGATGGCCATTTTTTTATTTCTGCATAGTGATGGTGACCCCACGGTAACTACATCTGGATTTCTGGTCATGTAAACAGAAACAATAATTAACCATCTTCAAAGGTAAACTGGCTTGGATTGTGTGTATATTAAACAGAGCCAGTGGCAGCCATCTTGGATTTCACAGCAAAGATGACATCCTAATGAAAAAGTAACTTCAGGAATGGACTCCTAATCATCAAATTTAGTCATCACATTTATTCCATGTTTGGAAGTTACTTTGTTCAAGAGATACACAATTTGGTAATTTCCAAGATGGCGACCGGCAGCCATTCTGGATTATTACTTAGTGCTGCGACCTCCACTTTAGCAAACTAAACCGGAATGGGTTTCTGGACAGGTAAACACTTAGAAACAATACATTAACCGTCTTTAAAGGGGAACTGGTTTGGATTATCTGAATATTTGTATATATTTAGCATAGCCAGTGGCGGCCATCTTGGATTTCACAGTAAAGATGACCACCTATTGACAAAATAACTGTCGGAATGGACTTCTGATCATCAAATTAGTAAAAAAAGACATTTATTCCATGTTTGTAAGTTACTTTGTTCAAGAGATACACAATTTTGTAATTTCCAAAATGGCCGCCGGCAGCATTTTGGATTTTCCACTCTCCTAGAGTTTCCCCACACTTTTGGGAGGGGCATAGGAGCTCATTTTGTTTTAAATACCCCAAAGTATAAAAATCCATCATCAAATGAACCTTTGCTCTCCACGGTCACGGGACCCCTGATTTTGAAGGGGTGATGCGTATTGGGGGTGAGCGTTAGATCGATTTTCGGAGACCCAATTGAAAGCGATTTTGTTCATTATTTGGGAATCTGCTAAGGACCTGGCTAAACTACCCTTTTTACATTTATTTGTTTATAAACTGGTTTTATTTGTTCTGAATGTACGCTTTTCCCCTGATTTTTAATAAACCAAATCAAATAAAAATCAAAATCTTATTGGATGACAACCGATACCTGTAAGATTGTCGGCTGCATGGTTCATAAATCTTATACGTCATTTCTAATTTAGGCGTAAGTCGACTAAGGTTAGAAATGAAATGAGGCGTTTAAATACCCAAAAGCCAACTATGCTCACCCGCAAAAACTGCTATAACGCAGACTAATAAATTCAGAATGACAAGGCAAGTTTCATAGTTAGAATTTTGTTTATATTTGAATGAAGAATATGAAGTTCTCGAAAAGAACACGTGAGAACATATCTGGAATAGCAACCAAATCCATATACGACACTGATTTATCACGAAATAGAACCCGCAAAGGCAAGCGTATCAATCGCTTCGTCAGGATATTAAGACAAACACTGATTATTAATAGATCTATCAAGCCACCTAAGTTTTAAAAATGCAAGTAGGGCGTTTGTTATGAAATTAAAAACGGATTGAAAAACTTGGTATATAAGTGAGTTACAGGTTTCAGCAGACGCCAATCTTGCAGTTGTCTCTGTTATTTCGTTACACTCTGCTACGGTGCGATTTAAGAACGCGAACGATCCCTTGAGGACATTCAACCTGGAATATGTTCTCTGGTACTTGTGTGAGTTGCTGCATCTGACTCCAGCTTCTAAGCTTGTTACGTAGTGCATTCGGTCCCGATATGAATGTCGTTTTGTATAGCTTTTAGTTTTATGTGTACACTCTCAAAAGTACCTCGTCCCATTTGACTAGGTACCGAGTAAAACATGATCTTGCGAAATGTTTCTAATCAGAATCTTGTCAAATTGGACTATATTCGAATCACGTACGATCATACTTTAACAAAGGATATTTTTCAAAGTGTACCTTTAGGTTTGTGGCACCCTTGTGCATCATTTTGGGGGAAAACACCGGGAAATAACAGCACTGGAGGCGATTTTATCTTTTTCTATCATAGTGTTTTTGGTTACCCGTTACGTTTCCGTTCTGTCAAAATTAAATGTACTTTTTTATTTCTTGGAATAGGTATAATTTAGAAGTGCCGGTATTGTCCTGTGCTTTTCTTTTCGTTACTTACATTTACTTCCGTCTATACCTTGACGATTTAACCTTCACAGCGTGCTTGCTGGTAATAATAATATATAAGAATAATCATGCCAGGGCATTTATGTATATCGCCATTATAATGAAAACAAAACATCAACGCACTTTTCAATCAAAACAGAAGCAATACAAGGTATGAGAGCTTATGAAGCGGCAGCAAGTCTATTCACCGGCTTATTGGAAGAACTAACCTACACAGAATTTTGAGACAAGACCATTCCGCGAAAGGTTAAACGTGACAACGACCACATCCCATTTTGCCTTCTATTTTGATAACTAAGCATTTAACGTCAAAACTATTCCGTATTTCATCATGCGCTTCACCAATAAATATTGCACATTTTTAATCCAAATCGGAGAATTTTAATCTGACACCTACCATACAACTGAAATGACCCTTTTTTTTATTGATATTTGGTTGTTGTAAGATGTAGCTCCAATGCTTTAGGCTTTGTAGATAGTACCAATCTGTACCTTTTAAACCGATGAACATTACGGCAAACGCTTGTATACCTTTGAATGCAATTGGCTACATTTTAGAATTTTTCTCCACTACAAGCTGACCCCTATTCTCAATAGCACAAGGTGAACTCTTAAGGGACTATTTGTCAATATGTGGTGAGTTATAAAGTGGGGTGGTCCCAATTTCTGCATAGGAGTTTTCTCCTCACGGGAAGCATTCCAAAAACGTTATTGATTATTAACTAATTAACTAACCCATTATCAGAAAAGTTATAACCTGTGATGTCATAATGATATGCTTGTCATCTATCTGGGTGATGTGACATGCAAGGCATAGTACAAAGGAGTACAACAGACTGCACAAATTCAACTAAATAATTAACTTTCAAAACATTTGTTTACTTCATTTATTGTATTATTGACTTGAAACACAAACCCGAACTGCCTCTGGCAAACCCTAGGTCTTTATGCCTGTCTGAAATCAACTGAGAGCATGCGAACCCAGACTCACACCATATATACGTACAAGAACAACAGACGAATAAAAGACACGTGTATACGAAATCACTTGTTTTTATTTTCATCATTCTAGCACACAGATCTACTCAATAGTCACTTCTGCAAAATAAAATACATAAGTAAGATTTAATCCATCTTAACAGCCTTCCAAATTAAATTTCAAGGGCACGAGTCGATGCAGGTATATTATAGTGGTTCTTTTGTTCATACTCGTTAGTTATCTACCATATAATATTGTGTACAGGATCTGCTACATTATAGATTGTTTCACAATATTTTTCAAAACTATATTACCATCATGCCTCTTGATAGGCATTATATACAAGTTTTAACTTGTGCATACATCAAAAAGTCAGCTGGCTTGTTGTAGGTAGAATTTTTGAACATTTCAACACTTGTGATGAACACTATCTATGCGATTCTTGTTAGTCATACAAATCGATTAATTACCATTTTTATCATCTAACTAAATATAAAATTGGGATTTATAATAGAAAATGAACATGACAGGCGAAAATCCAGAATGAGTCGTGCGAAACTAAAGAACTTAGCAATTTTACCTAACAATACATTACTGGACGGATCCAACCTCATATCTAATAATAAATTAGAAGATCAGATTTCCCATAATTTACAGCCCAATCAAGAATAGCTGCTATTTGTCGATGCACATAATTGTGTTTCTATTTTGTAAAATAAACGGCGGACGTACCTGGCATTTTTATAACCTAGCAATACAGCTTTTGATTTGAGACAGACAACGCAAAGTTGCGTTATTGCAATACGGCAAATGGCGGAACAGGTTTGCCGTGTTTTCGGCCCTAGTAACCATCAACACCAATTTGATTCAGCAATCAAACGAACCATATCAGAGTCTAATTGAATATTGGTTTGTTCCCCACATTGACAATACATGTTTTGCATTTGGTGAAAGAAAGGGCGCAAACGGTTTGTTAAACACTACTCGTTCATCCAGTTTTACTCCCATTAAACTACAAGCGATATTAACAATAAAAATAACACACAGGATTAGAAAAAAATGAAAAATTAGTTTTCAGCCCATATTCATCGAATGTCAACCCATTTCTTAAAGTACTTTCTTATTCCTTCTCTTTGCTTTTAATCCGATGCTTATATAGACAAAACTCCCTTGTCCAGAGATAGAGACAGAGTGCAAGTGAGAAAACTGAAAGCCACCTAATAAGGACAAAATCGGAAATTTTAGTCATTGCTGTCCGTAGGGACACTTACTACACATTGATGAAATGCAATTTTCCTATCATGGAAAACTGTTGGCGTTTTCTCTTTCCCTTCCTTTTTCTATCAATCCTTCCTTCACGTTAGAAAAAGTACCTTATAAAATTCTAACAGACTTATCCTTCACTTTTAAGATTTCTGCATATTTCAATATGTTGACTCTTTCCGACAAATCAATGATAGTGTCCTTTAAGGTCGCCACACCGGGCTTTGATTTAGACCAAATCCGTTTCACAGAGGGCATCGCAAAACTTATAACTCATAACATTTTGAGAACCAAAAATCAAATTCCACAGAAAAAAAAATCTTGTAAAAAATGATACGTTGCCAACCAAGCCATTATCAAATAAACACGCCAGTTGTATTGTTTGTTTAAAAAATCTTTGAATCCGTAATTTATTGACAACACTCTGTTAGGTGTGGTTGGGATGTCAGTGAAACCGTTTCCCGTAGGGATTTTTTGTGCTATATTGATTTTTCATCTGTTTTTCATTCAATAGGGCCTAAATTGTCAGAAAATTATGGGGTGGCAAATTTTGGACTGCTGCCCTCCCTCTTCAAGGGGGTAAAATGTTACTACAGGGAAAAATTAAACATCTAATCAATAAAGAATAGAAAGTTATAATTTGCTAGGTTTCCGACCTTTAGTTTAAAGAGCTATATCCCCATCATGGCTCAAGGTTCCCTCCTGTGGGTAAAAGTTACTCTATCTCAGATTTTGTTTAAACTGGTGGTAATTTTTTGTATTGTCTCATAAGATCCAAAAATATTAATTTACAGTGTGGTGACATTTGGTTGCTAATTAGCATAGCACAATGTGTAGGGTCTACAGTGGTCTATGGGGGTCACCAAACTTTCCCTTGGATGTCGCAATGGTTGATATCACCAAAACAGTTAAACTGCAATTTTCTGTTTCAGTATGACACAGTAATCATTTGACACCACTTTCAACAACATCGGGAGCATTTACCCCCATGGTGACCTTGAACCATTATGGGGCTCTACCTCTTAACTAAAGGTTGGAACCTAGGCAAATATATACTTTTTCTAATCCTTATGATGAGAGCGAACACGTTTTTGTGTACATGAAAACACGATTTGACGCGATTTTAACATTTTTCCTGTACTAACATTTCCCCCCTTGCAGGAGGGGCTTCAGTACCGAAATTTGCACCCCATCATTTTCTGACAGTTTAAGGCCCTATTGAAACCAAAACAGCACCAAAATCAATTCGCATGAAAATCCTACGGGAATACACCACCAACCACACTATGTATCTTGATGCGGTTTTTTCAATAAATCTAAAATGTATAATTTGAATTTTAAAACTAAAAGCCCTTCTATGTTTTAATACGTAATCTGATCCTCTTGCCAATGACAATCGATAAATGGAAGAATTTATCCCTCTTCTTCAACTAAAATATGTACGTTTCCTGTTGCCTGGTATTAAAGTTTTACTTTTACGTATTTTCATTTTAAGTTTATGTTTTGTGAGCTTGCCCAATACTGTTAAACAATCGTTTCACCATGCTACTAACAGTGATTATAAATGATCTAACATCCTGAGATTAGTATTACAGTTATGCAAATCATAATCATAAACCAGGACTTTATCAGGGAGTTTATAACTCAGTGTTTGTACGGAAGATTTTGATATTAACATGCAACTTTTCATAATGCACAATGTAATATATGACTAACACTTTGTGTCACAGGAGTGATGGCATTATTTTTTCTTGATCTACCCCGCTTTGTTGTTTGGCACATAGACCGCGTATAAATATAGTAGTGTGCACAACATTGTGTTTTTTTATTCTATCTACACAAGTTTCTACTAAGGCAACAAGTCATTGATCTTGTGCATAACGTTTTTAATATGCACGACTCACAACTCTTAGTAAACTGTTATATTTGAAAATTACAATCCTCACTTGATTGAATGTGACTGTCAATACTGCTAGTTCAAAACATTTTATCTTTTTGATTCAAACCAATTTCTTTAAAAAATAATGACAAAAAGTTGACGCAAAAAGAAACTCAGATTGTGAGATTAGAGCCAGATCAGATAGATTTCACGAAATGTGGACTCTCTGTTGAAAAGAACATTAGCTGTTAATACATACAGTGATATCGATGAAGGTAATATACTCTATAGGAATATACAAAAAGTTGAATGGGTTGCCTTTCAATTGATTATGTTTCCATTGTTTTCACAAAATTTGATTCAACGTCATTCACGCCAGTTTTTGAATCGGGATGATAGCAATCACTGTTACAAATGATTACCTTTAAAACTCAATGCCTTTTAAAAATGGGCATCTTCTTCTATATATTTACAAAAAAATGTAAATTCTACAATTTTACATTATGTTTTGCTAATATACAGTGAAAGATGTATATATTGGAATATACACTAAACTGCCAGCATATCCCAAAATATTTTATGGCTGGCTCACACTAGTTCTGTCATCAATTAAAATTATTTAAGCGACAATCTCCGGTGTAAAATTTTGATCTATACACACCAAAACGGGACACAATGTTGCTGAATTCAGTTGTGAAATTGACAATACCTGACAAAAATGACAATTGTGGGTTTACAAATTTGTGCACATCATATGACCTTTCCAAAACATGCACATATATTATCTTCAGTTAATGTGATTTTGTAATCAGTGATTTTTATGACGTCATGACTTGTGTGTCTAATTTTGCTACTTGTGTGTCTAAACAAAGAAAAGTCACACAAAAGTAAATGCGCTAACTTGTCTGTCTGTCTGTCTGTCCGGCTATGCATTTCATTATGCTTTGACATATGCAGCTTATATTTGTATGAGGTTAGAGGAGGACAGTCTAACGTTTGTTATCAGGGTTCCAGAGTGACCCAAAAGGTCAAAGGTCATATAGATGTCATTTTAGGTCAATTTGCGTAGAAGTGCCCTATCCGTCTGTCCGGGTATGCATTTCGTTATGCTTTGACATATGGGGTTGATATTTTGCATGAAGGTAGGGGAGTACCGTCTGGCGTTTGCTACCAGGGTTTCAGAGTGCCCCCAAAAGGTCAAAGGTCAACTAGAGGTCAATTTGCATAGAAATGCCCCATGAACACCAAATTTGATCAAAAGGACAAATCTGAGTTTGTACAGAACAAATCTGAGTCTAAAGGTCACACACATACGTCAAAGGTCACACATGGGGAAAATCACTAAGATTGATTACGCTTTCTTGAATCTCGGAATATCGCACATGGTGCGATTATGGCATAAAATGTCTGTATGAAATATTAAAAGACAGGAAAGTGAGAAGTTTTATTTGAATTTAGTAGAATTGATTGGAATGGCGCAACCAATTTGTTTATGAACTCTACTTATTTATAATTTTCTTGTTCTCCTCTTAGCTCTATCAATTTTGGGTATACTATAAAATGGAAACATTATATCGATAGGTATTGATTCCAAATCTCTAGATGATATAAAATTTGCGAGAAATGAAGATCTCAAGATGCCCTCATGCATATCCATGGATATTGGGATGTATTTCGATTTTTCTGTTTCGCGAAGAAGAACTTTCGTAACTTATGCATGAATGCAAAGATTCCGAAAGATTTTATACTTATATTTCGCTGGCTTTTGCTGAAACAGACGTGATACTTTCTGGTAGTGATTAGGAATTGGAAACCATAGACCCGTTCGAGTCAAACTTGAAAAGTCTTTTAGTGCCTTTAGAATTACATAGGGAAATGTAACAGCGTATTGTAGTGTATCCTCATTCCTATTCGTTTTCTTTCAACCGATTTCCTGTTAGCGTTCCATTTAAACTTTGAAGAACTAACTAGGGTTCCATATGGGTTGTATAAAGTTAGTGGTCAAAGGTCACGTAGGAGTCACTAGAGGTCATTTGATCAAATCTGGAACAACGACCAGTCACCATGATACTTAGGCATGCGAATTATCTATGGTTGTACACAGATATTTGATCAGCGGTCATCTAGTCGTCATTTTGGGTCAAAGTGAGGTCAAATTCAGAGCATGATAAAATTGACAGCGCCAAGAAAGTCGATGGTAAACATCATTCGAGCGATCAAAGGTTAGGTTGTCAAAAGGTCAAAAGAAAGGTCAAACTTAAACTGGTCCAATGACAAAATAATAGCGGCGGCATTATGTAGTCCTGGTTTATAATGGATTTCGCAATGTGTTACCTATCGTATTAAGGAGAAAGGGGGTTTTGACTTGGTGTTTAATGACCAGTCTTCTTCTGAGTATGAGGCAGCAGCTACTGTTTTTTAAACGTTGGAGCCAACTCACTGTTGATGGTGGGGTTTGAGTATCTGTATCCACCGGCGGACGTAAGTAGGGCACTCATTGAGAATGTGATCCGCAGTCTGTGATGGCGAACCACAGCGGGCAGGGGCTGGCGATGGCCCGCAGCACCAATCGGTGCAATGCATTGAAGCGACCGATCTGTGCAATTTCCGGTTTAAGGTGACCCTTTCCTTGAGTGTGAGATTGCGGCCAGGTGGTAGTCGGTCTTAGGTGTAATAGAGAGATTATCTGGTCTTGGAATGTTCTGCCAGGCAGTATTCCCGTCTGTAAGAGTGAATGGGGGAACTGGGGTTTAGCAGCTTCGTGTCGGCAGAAAGGTCGGCGAGAGCGCACAACAGGGGGGGGGGGGGGTCTCTGTCTACGAGTGGGTGTGATTCTTTGACAGTGTTATGCAGCAGGTTTGTTGTCCAGCAGGGCCTTATTTACTAGTTTGTGCGAGAGTGGTGCCTCCCTCCGAAAGTGCCTGCAGAGGTGCAATGCGGAAACCACTGGTAGAAATTCAGATGGAGCGGGGCGGAGGCAGCCAGTTTTGGTTCTCAAGGTCTCGTGAGTACGTTGTCCAGCTTCTTTGTGTGAGAGCTGTTGCACCAGCTGGGGCGGCATATCAGCAGTGCTGTAGACCAGAGACAAGGCAGGGTGCATAGGGGTCGTTGGGTGGACCCCATGAAGATCCGCATGCATAAGGAAAATCTGCGGTATGTTATCAGGGACTGGGCCTTTCCACTCTTTAGTTGGCTAATAGCAGAGGTAAGCTTCTAGGAGAGGATGTGAAAGGACCAGTCCACGCCGGGGGAATCGACGGAGTTTGATCTCTTTTTGACAGACCGAGTGTGATCCTTATCAATGTTCTTGAAACGACCATTTGCGAGGAGTTGCTCAGCAATTGAGTTGGCAGTCACTGGAATTTCGATGGTTTGGAAAATTCTGCCGGTGAGGGCGGTTTTATAGTCTTCAGGACTCCTGCTGGAGGGGTGAAGTCGATTCCTTGGACCGTCTCCGCCCAGCGCTCGCGGCCCTGTCGTTTTCCGTCCAAGCAGTTTGTCAGGTTTGAAGCCTTGGATGAAGCTTCTTCCCCGGGTTCAGAATTCAGGAAGTCATGTAAAGAGTATCACATTCCTCATCCCAGGATGGGATATAAACTGCGACGACAGCCACATGGAATGGTCTTCTTTGCTATGTTAATAATGAGTTGACACAGTGCTGTGTAGGAACTGTTCCAGGTGCGAGAGGTTGGTTATCGGGAGGTTGGGTATACTTCTGAATCCACCAGGTTCTGAACTGGTCCCAGTCTGCCTTGCTTAAGTTCCACCTTTTCACTGACTTTGTTGGTACAGGGCTTAGCAAGGCTGTCTGAGCGATCAGTGATGGTCTGTGTTGGGACTTCGGAAAGCGGTAGAGAACAGTACGGTGAATGGGGATGGTGTCCATGTTTGCAAAAGCGAGGTCAGGGTTTGTAGACGTATTCCACCTTCCGGAGTTGAAGGTGTCTGGTTGCTTGGGGTCGTGCAATAGTTGTACACCGGTTTTTGAGGCCCAGTCCTCTAGGGTAGCTCCATCAGGGTTGGTTTTCCTGTAACCCCAGATAATGCTATGACTGTTAAAGTCGCCGGCATAAATTCAAGGTGCACCATAAGTTGGTAGAGAGTCTGCTTGAAGCCGATGGTTAGGTGGCTTGTAGACATTGGTGACATGAACACCTGCAATTTTGGTAGTTGCCCATTCCAGGGTGGAATGGGCAGTTAATGCCCAGTTAATCTTCTTATCATTGCGCTAGAGTAATCAATGATCAATACTTATTTCTAAAATAATAAAAGCTCAGAAGATACTTAGATTGATACTTTAACCTAAACTAAAACCTAAACTTTATAAAATTACCAAATAATAGCGTCATCAAGTATCCCTTCATAAATTTGTTAAAAGGTCAATGACAACTTCGTCATGCGACCTCCACTTGGGGTGGAAAGGTTAAAAAGGTCAAAATTAATAGTGACATTATGTTATCCTTGTTCAAAACGTCACTGTGGACCTAATAATGCTACGTCTGGTTAAAAGTCAAAATGTCAAAAGAAATATCAAACTTAAACGTGATAAAATGACCAAATTAATAGTATCATCATTTTGTCTTCGATAAAATCGTTAAAGGTGCAACGAGAGATTTCACATATCAGGTGACCCTAAAAAATCGAAAATACTGATTTTTGCCGGGATGTAAAGGTTTCCATAAAAATATCCTCATCTGAAAGGATTAAGCTGACAAATGTTTCTTTGGTACAACAATTGTGAAATTTCTAATTTCGTATAAGAGCAAATACGAAATTCAGCCTATGTTTTATATTGAAATATAAGCAAATCAAAATCACTTGTTTTCTTTCTTTTAAGACATTTCGGTAGCCAAATACCAGGTACGAAATCTATTGAGTGTCTAATCTAAATGAATATGACTCTTATGACAAAATATTTGGTGTGCCTCCAAAAATCACTCGTTGCACCTTACGAACGTAAAACGTCATATAATCATGCGACCTCCGCTTAGAGGTCAACAGGTCAAAAGAAAAGGGGTCAAACTTAAATATATGGTCCATTGAAAAGATTAATAGTGCCATTATGTCATCAGGTTCCTTATCCATTTTGTTCTTCTAAATAGACCTAATTGAGTCTTGTAATAATGTCATGTGGGAAAAATCTAAATAATTATGATATATGTAAAAACCAAACACTTATTGTGTTGTTTCACTTAAACATGCACTATACACATAGCAAATAAGGAATTTAAAGAGGTAAATCGATGAAATTAGTAAAAAGACTATAACATTTACGCACCGCAGTGCAAGTTTGTTAACACAGTTTTCCGTGAAAAAAAAAAGAATAGAAAGCACCCTGGCATTGCACACTACAAGACCATAATAAATAAAATTGTATTAGTATTTAAACCAGGACGACAATTATTTGTAAAAAAAAAACAGTCATATTGGATGACAAACTTTAAATGTAGCAAATGCCACGTAGCTAATTAGTCGGAGTCTTACGCTTTTATACAATCGCCAAAATTTTGAATTTACAGTCGGCCGCGGTCGATATGATTAAATGATATCGTCGGGTCAATTAATGATTACGTCACTATCGGCATACTTTTTTAACTATTGGTCATGAGGAAGGCGTCATCAAATTCCAAAACAATCAAGAGAATAGTTGTGCCATTACTGACTTATTCGAAGTTACTTCCAATGAACTTTAGATTTTTGGTGTTCTAAGATTCTGTAGTTGTGTCCTAGTCAACGTCATATTTGTTATCAATAGCAGTGTCGTTCAGTGTTTCCCCATTTATGTTAAGTTTCTGCAGGATTCCACCAATGTACAATTGGTCGCTGGTAGAACAAGTGTTATCGTATTGGCTATTGGTCTTCAAAAGAGTTATCAAACGGACTATTGAAGTCCTTGCTACATATTGTGACATGACAGTCACGAGTCATTTTCATTTGTCGAGATCAGCGTCATTAGTCGTATTGGTCGAAGAGGTAAGATGTGTGAGATGCGCGAGCACAAATGCATGCCAATCATTTGAAGATTCATTTGACTTCCAAGGCAATGCATAATAACACTGTAAATGCAATATCCAATATGTCTTGCCGCGTGAATATTGCGTCATCAAGGTGGCTCTTTCAAAAAAGATTTTTGAAGTCCTCGCTACATACGATAGATAACACTAATTTTCAAATGAAGCCACTGGTTGAGTCAACAGTCTTTGTAGTAGTAGGTCGAGATGTACATGTTCCGTGATGATGTATAAGAGCACATTGCTTATATCATCATTTGAAGTTATCAGTCGTACTACACACAATGCTATGACAGTTGAAGTGAACAGTAGGCATATTTTTAACAATGGATGGTGTCTAGTATGCAGGTGTTCGTCTCGTCTATAAGCCGGTCCATGGTATATGCATTACTTCTTTTTCTAGGGTTGCAAAAACGCAGGAACATAGAGACAAAGTAACTTACAACGTCCTGCAACTAATAACGGTGCCAAGTAGCTACATTGTATCATTGTCCAGGACGCGAAAATGGGTAACAGAAGAGAAGAATTTTCCTGATTCTTTGCCCCTCAAATGAACCATGAGGAGAGTTGCAATTCCGGTTTTAATCAATATCACCTATACAAATTACTTCCAGAATTGAGTACAGCAGTAGCCATTGAAGATTTTGATGGGGACCATTGGTCCAAAGGTAACTCTCTAACCATTAGACCACCACACTCCCACAGAACTATGTGATAGAGATGCTACAATTCATGGAAACCGCCATCATGTCAAGTCACAGTCATGTGATATTCGCAAAGTATTGAGAATTCATCCAATGATCCTATGCAAAACTTGATGTATCGTCACCACAGTAGTGTGTATTGACAAGCGAAGTCACAGACCCTATACTTTCACCTCCAAACAGTTGCATTCCGAGATACCTGTTTCATTCATTGTTAATTTCAGGTACTTATGTAATAATGTTAACATTGATAATGTACCTTTTCCCGATAGGTTACAAAGCACAGGAACAACGACGAATTAGACGAGGACAATCAAATTTACAAGCAAGGGCACCAGATCTTATCAGCGCCGGTTGCTCCATCCAAATTGGAACGGCAACACACCTAATGGGTACAGAGCTTCATCAAGGTTTATATGCCCCTATCAAATGAACCATGAGGAAAATGTTAAGTCTGGTTTTAATCATATCTCATATCCAATCAAATCCATAATTGAGAACCTGAGTAAATATAGATATGATGGATATCTACAACGGACGGATTTTTTTTCGAAAAGGGAAAATTTGTGACTGCTTTTTCATTTTTTAATTATTAATTTTAAAGCACTATCCTTCAACGCTTTCTTTGCAGGCAAGAGCAGTGCGAAAAGTTTGCAAAAACTCAAAATTTAGAGTTGATGAATTGACTTCTCTTAGTGTGAACAATTATTATAGGTACAATATGCACTCATGTACCTATGTGTAAGTGACTGCCTGTTAACTTTACAGTTAGGGTGATTTGATCCTTCCAATATGGCGAGGTCAGTAGCGTCCGTAGGAAGCCGGAGGAGTCAGGTCACCAGTTCCAGTGATTGAGGTCAGTGGGTCTCCACATTTAGTATATTGTTCAAAAGTGGGATGCCTGACGATCATGACAGATTGTAATTCGTACAAGATTGAAATCAAGTAAATGTGTGCTTCAACTCTTTCACCGAACAGAGTAGGGCATCCAAAATGAAAATTAGGGTTTTATGATTCTAAAAAAAAACGATTCAAACAAACACTATACATTCGGTACTACAAGGTTTCACCATAGTTGCGAGATAATAATAATGGTAACGTAACAGGTTTTTATCATTTTCCCTAAAGTTACGTGGGACATTATTACGATCAAGACAGGCAAGTAAGAAAGTTCATCTACCACTATCAGATGATTCCTTGAACGAGTCAAAAAATCTTAGGCTGGTATTCTGAAAGGAGTCTAACTTTGTCCTGTGTAAACCAGGCCAATCCTACATGATGGACCTTTTTTCTTTCAAAATACTGTGAAAGTTCAAGTCCCAGGTAAGAAAGTCCTCATGGATGGGCCGTTTGGCCTTTTAGCCCATACATGATGAATTTCTCACTTGTGACAGCACATTCAGACCCGGGACTAAAGATAGACTCCCTTTAAGAATACAGTCGTAAGAGTTAAAGTTTATTTGAGAATTTGATACATGACAGTGCCTCTCTAAGAAAAGAAATTGCACAATCAAGGAAGGAAAAAATCAAATTCTGGTGTGAGTTAGTAACAGTTCCCCCTTTGTTGATTTATTTACTACTGAATTTGTGACATGAACTACTGATTGCTTCACTTTCGCTTCGAATGGTTATGAAACATACAAGGGTTGGCAAACTTCATGTCAATTACATTCAACCATTGTTCATTAACAAACTATCGTCGATATATTTGTTTTAACCAAGATTTGCGGTGAGAAGCTGGTTTCTTATTTATTTTTCATTAGCCTATAGAAGTTAGACCTTAAACCAATGTGATGAAGGCGTACCAAGCTACTAATTGTCATCGCATTTTTTTTCTTTAAAAAGACCTTTTAAACTATATAGGGTAGGTGCTCAATAATTATTCAGGCGATCATTTTAGGAATGCCTATATGAAATTCATCCTCGCGGAGAAAATATGTTAGAATTGATTTCATGGACAAATGCCGATGAATTGGTAAGAATTAGGTCGTTGCGTAAGTTTAGGCCGTAGTTGTTAAATCCATACTTAGTAGGACTTAAGCTTTGCCGGTCTTTGTTCGTCTAGCCAGATTTGCGTAATTTCCGAGGGAATTTTTAAGTAGGTTGTTGAATCTTCAAGAACATTCTTGGACTGTCTTTAGACTGTCTCAGCACATGCATGCCCCCTAACTTGGGTTTTAAAGGTAATATTGTTGGTGTTGCAGGATATGGAATTAGGTGGAAGAAACTGAACGAGAAAAGTAAAGTTTTTATATTAATTAGTTTAGATACAGTTCGGATGTTTTCTTAAATAATCAGTGTTATTTTAAAGATGCTTGCTCTACGTGTTCTTTACTTGTTATGAGAGCCCGACACTTGCATGTCTCACAAACCAAAATTTTTATGGTAGAAGCGAAATTTACGTATTATTCATTACTGTGCTATAGCTTTTCTCAGTTAGTTTAAAACATTTTCATTATATTTCAGATCTCGTTAATTTTTTTTTCGTCCCAAGAAAAACCGAAATGTGCGTTTGTTTAAAACAATTTCGTCTTTGGTCAATTATTTGATCAGTCAAATTAAATTTACTTTCATACACTTTCGTCACAATTAATTTCGCTGCATCCGTAGCACATCTGAATGTACAAAGTAATTTGGTCTTTGGTCATATAATTTTACTTTTAGCTCAGTACATTTTCTTCTTCGTGTGCTTTTGAAGGCCATATGACTAAAAGCTATGCCTGTAATATCAGCACAATGTATCATATTTTGTTTCCATCGTTTCCAATTGTTGATATCGCTTAAATCCCTAAATGCCATTTTTGCCACTTTTCAAAAATCACGAGGCAGACCCCTGCCTTGTGTTTACGGAAAGGTGCTGCTAGATCTAACAACACAAACACCGCTACCGCCCTTTTTTGCGGTGATTGTCAGGTTGGTAGCCATTTTGGTCTAGGGACGTAAGGGGTATACCAAACACAAAGAATACAGAACAAGATTAAGAAAATAAAAAAAGAAATAAAGAAATACAACTAATGATATTAAAAGTAAAGAAAGAAAAAATGAGGTAAAAGAAATCAAAAATGAGGTAAAAAAGAAAGGAAAGAGTTGAAAATTTAGAGTGTGTTTAAACTTTGACCCGTAATGACCCTTGCCTGTTATCCATGGAGATATAGTTTATCATCGCCGGCTATGGGCCACTTGTTGTTAAAAAGTAGTGCGCTTATAATAAGCGAACAAAGCAATGTCATGATATTTTAACAATTTTGAACTTTTTAAGTTTGAAACCAGAGATTAGAAGTTGTTCAGACTATATTAAGTATGATCATTTGCCCCAAAGAAAGTAATTGGAATTGAAAAGTAACACTTCTCATGTTTGTCAGGTTGTGTATTTCTATTGGCATCTTGCGATAACATCCTCAAAAGTAAAACTAAATCAAATTCTAATCAAATACCTGTTCGTGTTTAACCGCCTGATATTTGCTTGTCTAAAAGGAAACAATTTGTCCAGAATTACCTTAGCAACATCACCCATTATCGTGTACATGTGATGGTATTTTTTATCCTTGACATTAAAAATAATGGTTGCAATTAAATTAGCCAGCAAATTCATATTTAACAACAGCAACAAATGTCAAAACAGAGCAGTCCATCATTTGCTTGAAAGCCGATTTTTAAATTCAAATTGACTAACTGTTTATTTAATTATTTCAGCCTAAACATTTAAACTTTAGTGAAAATATCTCTCAAGACTATCTTTACGATAGTGCATTTTTCCAATTTTTGACATACCTTAATATAATCCCTAGGTAATATAAAATATCAAGAATTTTGAGGCGATTTCCTCGCCACTGACTCTATGTAAAGGAGTTATACATATTGCATGGCTAGAGATAGTACCAACATAGTCTTTCGTATGATAGCGAAACTATTATAGTCCAGGAACTTTAGGTCTGTGTAGCCAGAAGGCGGAAATAAATAGGTACAAGCTGAATTTTACAGGATAGTTTCCTAATATTGTAAAGAGCAACATATCAAAAGTCCCCAAGAATCCCCCGTGTGTTATTTGAGAAATAAGGAGGTAAAGTTTATACAGGGGTAAACAAATTAAAATGATTAAATTGAGCTAAATCATGGGCTATTGTATTCAGCTAGTCAAACTGAATAAGAAAATGTATAGTTTGTCTAACTTTTGAACTTATGTTTTAGGCATGCAGGTCAAAATATTTTTTTTGAAGGTCATCGTGGGGTAACATTTTCAAAGCAGTACGACTTTTATTCAACTAATCCCAAATTACTCGTACATGTTGTTTGGTCATATTATGGCAACAAATGCTCATTCACACTAGCTACATCTTCGAAATATTGACCTTATAGGGCAGTGGCTTGTGACCTCCCATAGACCTAGTAGAAACCTGCCATAATGAACCATATAACTATGCAAGTAAATTACTTAAACTATTTAAATATATCTTTCCAGTTTATACACAATTAGACGAACAATTTGATTTACCACCAGTATGACCTTGCACAGATAACTGATAATTGCGCAGATAGGGCAAACTATACCTTATTTTAATCCTTATGACATTACACAAACGTTGGTATACATTTGAATACAATTGAAACATTTCAGAAATTGACCCCTGCACAAACTTTACCCCCTTATTTCTCAAATAGCACACAGGGGATTCTAGGGGATTTTTGACATGTTGCTCCTTGCAGAATCAGGAAACTATCCTGAAAAATTCAGCTTGTTTTTTTTTTTATTTCCGAGTGTTTCCTATATATCTTGGACTAATAGTTCTCTTGGGGAACAAAGGATGATTTTTAAATTTTAATCTTTCCTAAGAGTGACCAGTGCACATTAGAAGTGAAAGAATGTGCTCCTGGCCGGATTCGAAACGACTAGTCAGGCGTTCTTATCACTGAATCACAGTGGCTGAGTGAATAAATATATTGAACCTATTCACTCAGCCCCACTGGTATCCGGTTAGTCGCCGGTTCGATTCCGGCCGAGATCATATTCTTTCAGTTTTAATGTGCACTGGTAACTCTTAGAAAATATCAACACTTAAGTGCATTAGAACTTCTGCACTCCGTTGGTGCATAAGGGTTGCCGGAATTGAATTGCCGCGTCATTGATGGGGTACATCAACACGACTACATAGCAGGAAAAAAATTAAAATCGCTAGTACCAATTCAAAGTGGCGGAGAACAACAATAAAAATAAAAAAAAATAAAAAAAGTTACTTCAGTACGATTTAAGGGGCAAAACAAGTTTTGAATAGCGCCACCATAATGCTTATTTAAGCTAATTAGCATAAAAAACGCTATGGCCGATTTTGATTTTTCCCACCAAAATATGCGCAACTAATTTTAGGCAATTACATAAAATTTTGGGCAAAAACACTTAGCGCTAAAGGGGGTGACCCGATTTAATCTAGAAATTGTTCATCTTGGTAGAATAGCCTTCACTCCAAAACCCCATCTGTAAAGTTTCGCACCGATATTCCAACCCCTTTTTATGCGAGAGCTAAATACGTGATTTTGTAATCCCCATAGAGTACTGTGTTAACATTGGTCAACCAAAATGGGGCATATTATCGCTCATAACATCCAAACCAACACCCTTTAGCTCTAAGATTTCCCAGCGTAAAATGACAAAAGTGGCTTTCTTCTGATACCCAAATTTTGACTACTTTGGTAAAATCTAGGGTCTCTGGGGACGAGGCTATTTAGCTATCGGACCATGGACCTTTAAAACATGGCGCTCGAAAAAAAGTGTTAAATTTTAAAATCATCCTTTGGTCTTTGTTTTTTTTCGGCGTTTATGTGTCCCGGTTATTCTGGGTAAAGATTAAAATGTCGAAATCCTTAGTCGCTAGTCTTCTATAAGCCATTTTAACCTTTAAATCACCAATAAAACATAAAGTAAACGAATTAGGAATTAAAGATGACTTTAAACAAAATAGGTGTTCTCTAAAATGTAACGCACCGAGGATTTTTTCAGTATAGTGGTAAATATTTTCTCTCCGCCATCACGTTTTTCCCAGCTCATCGTCCTGCGTAAACTCATACATAGAAAGTCAGACAAAGTACTTTCGATCCAGCTTTGAGAAGCACCAGAGGGCGTCAGAGGCCGTTGAGGTCCCATTTCGGTTACTGTTAATTAGTGGTTTCTCACATTATGCAAAATTACATAAAACGCCACCTTTGTTTCGTTCAGTGATCATTGAAATCATTGAGGCAGTCGTGCATGCCCTTAATTTATTCATGTATTCATCGTGTACACTCTTCACTATTTTGGGCAGACACGCTTGTTTACAAACTGAGGTCCATGAGGGTGGCTCGTTAATCCCTATCCATTTATCCTAGCTAGTGATAATTTATTATTAAGCTATTTTCGTTCAAAAATAGATACCCTGATATTACAATGCTATCAAGTTTGTGTCGGCATTGTACTTTGGCGTTTAAGTGGCCCTGAGCGAAACGAACTTCGTAGCTCCCCGGAAACATACTGCATACCCCCTACGGAGCCGAAACATCGGAACACCGATTTAAAACCGTTCCTGAATTTAGCGTTCATCCAACAGCAGATGAAAGGATTGTAGACACAATTGCTCATTGCAATCATTATGGACATCAAATAGACGACTTTGATGAAATGGAAACATAATATCTCGGGGAATAACTCCTGGATGATCGTAAACGTCTGGATTGGTAGGTAACACACCGCAAAAAGAAGCACTATAGTGGCAAACATCTTGACTAACTGTGAACAGAAAAGAGACAAAGAACAAACTGGTTAACGATCGCATTGAAGTTTGGAAAAGTTCAGACTACATTCCTATTTTTTGAGGTCTAATCACCCAGATAGTAATAAAATATTGATTAATATAAGGATTATATTTTGATTAATTGTTAGCGAAAATGAGACATAGTTGACAAATAATTTTGGAAATGTACAACTTTTGTTTTATTTGATTACTGATTATGAAAAAGGGTCAAGACATAATGGGAACTGGTTTTAACAGATAAGAATTAAACAATAAATAAGATTTAACAAAATGTAGGCAAAGCCAGGTGGATCAAGTATTACGCAAAATAAAAATAAATGCAAAATGCAAATGATTTACTGTTACACCGTAACCCCATAATATTCATTTGTTAGTGTTTTCATAATTAATGAATATCTCGACGTGCTTAGAGAAATTTTAAATCCCGTTTAATTGGTTAAACTCACATTTTTTCATTAAATGATTGTCAGTTTGTTAGACTACTAACACACATACAAAATATACAAAATATTGCAAATTAACATACTTATTCTCTAATTCATATAAACACACAGTGAATGTTACATTTAACACCTAATATATCTGTGCTAAAATTAGCAATGTCTAGCAAAGTCATTGACTGTCTGCTTAACATGATTGGGTCGTAATACGATATCGTCCTAAGCTGTATGGATTGTAACATCTCTCCAATATTCCAGTAACTTGACTCAACATTGCATAAGTTAAATCATGTTCGCAATAATGAACTTTGATCATATTTCTACAAGTGCAAGTTTGTAGGCGAGATTGAAGGTAAACTCAATCGTGTTCCCAACTTCTGTATTTACCTCCAAATGGGGCTAAAATCAGTGCTAGTTTTCCGTCTTTTTATTGGCTTTTCATTTCGTGTCTTTTTATGGCTTCTCAAGTTAAACCCCTAATAGTCCAATATAAATGTATGATTGACCCCACACCAAAATTGCAACAGAAACAATTTTGGTGGTAATATACTTGAATAGTCCAAAAAAATAATATATTAAAAGTCTACCAAAATCAACCTAGTGAACATGTAAAATAAGGGGGCAACATTTGTCTAGGGGTAAAAAAATTCGAATTGTCCCGATGATTTAAATGATTGTACTCATTTTGGGCTATCCTAAGGTTGAAAAAAAGGTATAGTTTGTCCTATATACGCGTTATAGTTTTAGTACAATAGGCTCTATCAGTTTCAAGGTATCCTGGGGTAAAAGTATAGAATGCGTTCGATTTTGATCGATGTTGTAACTGTTAAATTTGTTCCACTAGATAAGTAAATGTAAATAGATTCTTTGTTTGAACTTTCTAGATAAGAATTACATAGCTATTACTACGGGACCTCCCATAGACCCTGTAGCCCCCAGTCACATTTTGCGTTCCAATTATGCAACGAATATTATAGATGGTTCAACCAGTTTATTTCGAGTTTTGTACCATTAGACGAACAATTTGACACCATTGTTAAAACGAACGGCTATATCTGAAGATTTACCCCCATTGTGACCTTGAACCATTTGAATCATAAACTATTGAACTACAACCTGCAGATATGGCAAAAACTATACCTTTTTTTAATCCTGGAAATGTAACGAACACGTTGGCATACTTTTCGACGCGTTTTGATATTTTCACTATTTTGACCCTGTATAAAACCTTACCCCTTAAAAATAGATGTTCCACTCATTTGTATTTTAGAGATTTGATATGTTGTTTTTAAAGGTCTTCTCAATACAATTCTGTTGAATTGATTGGATTGTTGCAAGTAGTGTTGGTAAGGCAGCCTTCATTCTTTTGGACTGGCCATAAATTAAAGTGTAATTTGAAAAACCTAAAAACCTCGTTGTCACGCCATCTCCCCTCTCAGAATAAACGTTGAATTAGTTGCATTTCATTTTCTTAAAGAGACCAGGTGACATACTACACAAATAATTGGATTATGTGTTTAAGTTTGCCCTTTGACGAGTTCCATCTAACCTCATATGAAGCATTTTTCCATCAATATATTTATACGCATTCTTGAACATATCCCTACTTGGAAATCTAACAAGGCGTACATAACATAAACCCGTCTCTAGTAATTATTTAGGTCTGACCTTGGTTTTGGCTCCTTATTTATCGCTCTATTTTGTTCCTGCATGGCCGCTTTGGTACATATAAAATACACGAAACAGAAAATCATTACATTGGCACGATCCTAAATAAAGAAGAAATCACCTCTGAAAGAGTTCGACCACATAGATTGGGCAGCAACCGAGATACGTTGATTCAATTAACCCAGATAATTCGAAACCATGAGTTGTGGAGTCTTGCACTTAGTAAATCGAAATGAATGACATAATTTCACACTTTGGCCTCCAACATATTGCATTGAATCCATTTTTTATTATAGAGGTGACTAATATTTCCATTTATTTTCTAATGGTACTGCAAGCAATCGTGACGGCACAACGTAGAAGTAAAACAGAAATGATTAAAATGCTGCAGTTTCGAGTATCAAATATTACCTACTTGTGCGTCCGATTGACCTGAAGTGATATTCTGAAATTTTATTACGTATAATACCATACATAACAAGAAGGTGAATATCTATTTGGGATAGATTCCATGTTCAAAATTTAGGAAACGATAACAAAATACTTTAAAGGAGAGATACAAACGATTAACCTGATTTAAGTATCCTATGTGGTACATGTTTACCACACATACCCATCCATAATATCTTTTGAATACGAATACCATTATCAGTACAGTTAACGAGTGCATGGAAATCAGTTTCACGTGTCTTAGAATGAGGAATGGCAGAAGCATAAAGTCTTCTTAGATGAGCCTTGCAGCTAGCGGGTTTGCTGTTCAGAAACGCGGGATAAATTTCTTAACATTTTGTTAACACTTTCTTCTTGAACTTTGACAATAAAATTACTCGATTTTAAAACCTAATTCGGAAGTGTATGATAGGCACGTCACAATAATCATTATTTTCCCTGAAATACCATACAAACAACCGCTGGTTTTGAAAAGTGTTAGTTAAAAATGGGAAAACAGCAAAACTACAACATTTATTTCTGATTTCAGCACAAATTAGTTATGATACCTTCTAAATACCTAATCATAGGTAATCCATAACTTGCTGCTGCAAAACTGCTGAAATCCATGATTTAAAACGCAAACCTGAGTTAACATTACACCGGAACCACAAAAGAAAACTTTTTGTGGGTCTAAAGATGTTTCACGTAAAATTCCAAGTTGATTTGGATATCTGATTGACCCAAATTTGGATCTATCATTCATGAGATGAATACCTGCTTGAAAATGTTTTCTCAATTTTCCCTTATTTGTATCCACTTTTTGCATATTTGAAAATCTCATTGGAGTTGGTATCAGCGCCGTACGTAGGATTTGGGGCACGGGACTTCAAAAAAGTGGACTTTTTTATGTCGTCTGCATGAATTGCAGAAGGCACATAGGGATTACTCCAGTCGTATGTCTGCGTGTGTATCAGTGTGTGTCTGTGTCTGTGTGTGTCTGTGGTCAAAATGTTAACCCTTAATATATTGCATGCCGTATGAGTTCCGTAAGGGCTTCGTTGGTGGAAAGAAGGGGCGGGCCGCAGACGACATTAGCGGTCCGAGGACCGCGATGTATTTTTTTTAAAGTAGACCTTATCCCCCTAAAATTGTTGAACTTTTTATCAAAAAAGTCAGCAAAAATGGAGCTTTTGTCTCTTTTGTGGAACTTGGAGCGGGGAGTGCGCCCCTGCGTACGGACATGGTTGGTATTGTTAAATGTTCACATATGATACATTTTTTTGGTCATAATTATTTCTGTCAAGTTTTAATCACAAAATAAACAGGATCACCTTGGCATTTTGACCTTTATTTAATTTCAGTTGTACAGCATTAGTCATAGTAAAATTTCAGGAACAGCTTCGGCATGAATATATTGATACTTTTGATTTGTTTTAATGGATTGTTTTTCGATAAAATATATAGGTTTATTCCTTTTATCAATATTGAACTTAAATAGGCTTTGGAATATTTTGAAAATTTGGTCTAATATCTCAAGTAAAGGTGAAACCAGTAGTACAATAGAGATCAATAAACCGCGCAATAGAGATCAATTTCTTTAAATATAAGATTGTTTACATTTGCAAACTGATTGGCTATATTTAGTTCATAAAGTGATAGTAAATTGATTGACTATTTATTGCTTAGAAAGGTTTCGGGTCGTTGGTTGAATTAAGGCAAGTCAAACAAATATGTAAGCATTTCAGATTTTCTTATGATCAAAGGGACACGATGACATTTTCTGAGGATATGTCTCTAAATTGATACTTGGTTGTAGAGAACCTACCAAGAACATTGGACAAACAGGTAGAAGAGAAAATCAAAAGTTAATTTCTCAACTTGCTTGTTGACCTTACCGGCCCTAAGCATATTTTTTTATCACAAAGACATTCACTCAAGGTGTAATTTTTAATTAAAATACATTGGTAAGCATTATCTGGAAAAGTATCGTATCTCTTTAACACATGCGAATACAAATAGCGGATGCATCTAAATAATTTAGTTCAGCCAGGGTTAAATAAGTTCAGTGCCATTTGTCACTATTTAACACCATTATGTTATCTTAATGTACAGTGTCATAAAATATACGTTAGTTTCACACTCTTGACATCTCGCATATCTTCAGTTAACTGCAACCAATTAATAATTCACTTCACGGTGTGTCATTCTACACTTTGTTGTTCAGTTCATGCGTAGAGAGAAGACGCAAAGTATATTCGAAGTGGCCTGGTTTTAATGCAGCCTTTACTCAAAGAACGCAGCAGAGCAAAGAGTTTGTATCTAGATGCTAGTGTGGCACATCCAAATGGTATTGTAGCGTATCCAAATACTTTTGTGAGATATTCATATGCTATTGTGTCATATTCAAATGCTATTGTGCCATATTGAAATGCGATTGGGCCATATTCAAATGCTATTGGAGCATTTCAAAGTGCTTCCAAAAACCGCATGAACTTTGAAACAAAGCTTATTAATTTTCGCTTTAAATATTCTATTTAGGCTGAAAAAGCGCAAATAAATTATACCAATTTATAGGTACACATGAATCTTATAAAGTAAATACGTAATATTTCAAAGTATTTGGTGATAATATGTAAGGTCTACTGCCCGTAAACCAATAGAAACAGACAGCAGCTAATTCTGTTGTGCCACCAGGTGATCACGGACAAAGGCGGTATCTCTGAAGCATGTTAGGAAGGTGAGAGGTACCCTGAACGTTAAAATAACGGAATAGGCCTGCGCCACAACGATTTCCAATTTTTTTTTTTTTTTGTAACCCATCCATGTCGTGCCTGACGCCGAACTGGTGTTTCAACTGCTTCAAAAAATTCCTCCCAAAAATGATAAGGGGTACCAGTAATACGGCCATATGTGGTGCTATATGATAGGACCATTGCTAGATTGTCACTAAGACGATAATAATTGGCATAAATAGAGGCGACCATTGCCTGTCAAGCGATAATCTCATATCCGTTCCACATGCGTACATTCTTATGATCCACTCACTGGCGAGTAGGCGGCATTTGCCAAGTTTATTATGACAGCCAGACGAAACACGGAAAGTTGAAAACTTACTTGCATGCGCGTATTAAACTTACTCTTATACGAGTATTAAAGCAAACGAATTCTAACCTAGACGAGAACAAGTATGGTCTTAACAAAAGTAAGTAATCTTTGCTAGTTAATTTTTCACAATTTCTTGTATAACTCTTAATTAGCTTGATGCCAAAATAAAATTAACACATCAATGAAATATGTTTTTAAAGTTCGAAAGGTAACGCTGACACAAACAACGACCGGCATTCAAATTTGGCAAGAATACTTTTAATAAACGTTTGAATGTTGTATATGGCTCCACAATGTGATCACCCACGCCGATGATAATGTTGTCTACTTCCTAACGGCTTGAGTTTTCAATATAAACTAGGTTCACTTACAGAGAACTATACGGGAAATCTTTTTCAATAGGTATGATTAAATACTAAAGCCTATTTTTTATCATTGACGTATTATTTGCTCTCACTTTCCAATAGTGTTGTGAAATTAAATGTAGAATGAAAGTCTATTTCCGGCATTACATGAAATGAAGCGCTTGCGGTACAGAAGAAGAGCTTTGTTCGCCGTTTGGTATGTGACCTTCGAATCGACAAGAAAATCAGTTCTTTCAGAATCCAATTGGTTATAATACCACAGACATTGGAACGTGCTGGACTCTAGTTCAAATTGGCATTATTGGTTCTTTCCTTCCTCGGTTTTTCTCTTTCGTTGTGATTTTTATTTTAATTGCCATCCTAATTAAATTTTCCTCTTAGTAGTTGTGTGCCATTTATGTTTGTGACACTGAAAATAGGACAGTAAATTCGGTCTGCGTACGGCATACCATGGCATTCGATACGCCACGGCTACTACTGCTATTCCTGGGATAGAGATTTAATAAAATTCGGAGAGAATCATTTTATTCCGCTTTCAGTTTTGTCCATAGGTCTAACTAGCGCAATGTGCACCGAGTTACTGAGAAAACAGGCTCCGCTTTTATCGTTATGAGAGCGCATTAAGTTGGATCGCACTTATAAGTTTTTGTATATACAAGCTATTGTTGATTACTAGCAGTATTTGCTTCGGGAGTTGTTTTCCATTAATTGAAGAGATAACAAAGCAGAACCCTAAATTTATCAATAAGGTCTCAATTATTTCAAGCAGAACAACACAACGTTGTCCTTGAAGTAAAATTTTACTCTTACGAGTGTTTGATTTAATCATATAAACAAACCCATGTTGTTCGTTTCTGCGACTCTTAAAAATCACACTACGAACAAGTATTTGTATGTGTTGTGAAATCTACAAATATATATTTATTGTTTGGTGCCCTTTGAATTTTAGTTATGTCCATGAAATTAAATAAAACATGGCAAGAACTCACACTTTTGCAACAGAAGTAACCTGCGTTCTCCATTATTCTAAGAAACTTTACACAATAGTATTTCACAGTCTAGAAGTGTTGGGAGTAAGAAACAGTAATTTTAAGGCCCTCCCCTTATTTTGCAAGAATACATATTAAAACGTTTGAATGTGTATTTTGGCGCCACAATTATGCGATTGCCTGGCCCGAGATATGTTGTCTACTTCAACAGATAACGCTTTGTAGTTCAATATATAAACTAAAGTTCACTTACAGACAATCGTATATCGGAACGATTATCAATAGTTATTTAAATTTCTAAAGCCCTATTTTGTATCATTAAATTATTCTTTGCTCTCAATTCACAGTATCTTGTTGTAATTAAAATGTACAAGGACAGGTATATTCGCGTCGCCATAAAATGAATGCATATTCACGGGTACAAAGAAGAGCTCTGTTCGACGTTTGGTAGGCTGACTTCGAATGAAAAGAAAATCAAGTTCTTTTTGAACACAATGGTATATACCAGCACATTGAACTAGCTGCCACTGTTTTTCAAATTGGCATTATTGTGTTCTTTCCGTTTCCTCGGTTTTCTTTCCGTTGGTGATTTTATTTTATTGCCATCCAAATTAATTTTCCTTCGTAGGAGTTGTGTGCCATTATTGTGAACAACTGAAAAAGTAGGACAGTAACTTCGTCTGCGTAGGCCTGACCATGGCATGCGCATCGCCACGGCTACTACTGCTATTATGGGATAGCGAATTTCTCAAATTCGGAGAGAATCATTATTCGCCTGTCAGTTTGTCAATAGAGGTCTACTACAGCAATGCTGCACCGGTTATCTGAGAAAAACAGGACTCCGCGTTATCGTATGAGAGGCCATTACGCACATTAAAGTTTTTGTATATAAAAATCCATTGTTAGATTACTAGCCATTAAATTTGCTTCGGCGGGTGTCCATTAATTTGAAGAAGATAACAAAGCAAGAACCCAATATTTATAACGGTCTCAATTAATTTAAAGCCCGGAACAAACAAACGTTGTCCTGAAGCAATGTACTTCTGACGAGTGTTTGATTTAATTACTATGAAAAAAAACCCAATTGATTTGTTTCTGATTCTCGACTTCTTAAAAGCACCACTAACGAACACGTATTTGTAGGGGTTGGAAAAAGCCTACAAATATAATTTATTGATGTGTGCCCTTTGAATGTACGCTGTAGCATGAAAAGTAAAGAAAAACATGGCACGACTCAAAATTATTGCAACAGAAGGACATGTTCTCCATTATTTCTAGGAACTTTACACAATAGTATTTCAAAAGTCTAGAAGTGTTGCGGAGAAGAAACATGTATTTTTAGGCATCCACAAAATTAATTTGCAAGAATACAATTATAAACGTTGAATGTTGTATTTGGCGCCACAATTATGCGATTGCCCGAGGATAAGGTTGTCTACTTCAAACAGATTAACGGCTTCTGTAGGTTCAATATAAACTAAAGTTCACTTACAGACAAGTTATATCGGAAGATTATCAATAGGTACTGATTTAAAATTTCTAAAGCCCTAGTTTGTATCATTAAAAGTATTCTTTGCTCTCAATTCAAAGTAGTCTTGTTGCCTAATTAAAATGCTACAATCGAAATCTATTCGAGCGTACAATAAAATGAATGCATATTCACGGGTACAAAGAAGAGCTGCTGTTCGACGTTTGGTAGGCTGACTTCGAATGAAAAGAAAATCGAGTTCTTTCAGAATACAATGGATATACCACAGACATGGGAACTTGCTGGGACTATATTTCAAATGGCAATTATTGTGTCTTTCCTCGGTTTTTCTTCCGTTGTGTCTGATTTTATTTATGCCATCCAAAGAATTTCCTCTAGTAGTGTGTGCCATATGTTGTGACAACTGAAAGTAGGACAAGAAATTAGTTGCGTAGGGCATACCCCATGGCATCGATACGCCACGGCTTACTACTGCTATTATGGGATAGGAAAATTTATAAAATTCGTGGATGAGAATCATTATTCGCTTTCAGTTGGAAGAGAGGTTCTTAATATAAGGCAATGTTGCACCGGTTTCTGAGAAAACAGGCTCCGCTTTTATAGTTATGAGCGCCCCCATTAAGCACATTAATAAAGTTTTTGTATATAAAAAATCTATTGTTAGAGTTACTAGATGTAATTTGCTTCGGGAGTTGTTCCATTAATTTGAAGAAGATAACAAAAGCAATGAACCCAATTAATTTAATAATCTCCCATTAATTTAAGCAGAACAACCAAAACGTTGTTACTTGAAGCAAGTTATCTTACGAGTGTTTGATTTAATACTATAGAAAAAAACCCAATTGATTTGTTTCTGTTCTGAGAATTCTTTAAAAGCACCACTAACGAACAGTAATTTGTATGTGTTGTGAAAAGTACAAATATAATGTATTGATGGTGCCCTTGAATTTACGCGTAGGCATGAAAAATTAAAGAAAACATGGCAAGCACTCATAAATTATTGCAAACAGAAGTACCTGCGGTTCTCCATATTCTAAGAAACTTTACACAATAGTATTTCAAAAGTGCTAGAAGTGCGGGAGAAGAGAAAAATGTATTTGTAGGCCCTCCACTTATTTGCAGAATTGGGAATACATATTATAAAAGTTTGAATGTTGGCTTTTGGCGCCACACTTATGCGATTGCCCGCGGTACTGTTTGTCACTTCAAACCAGATTAACGGATTGTAGGTTCAATATAAACTAAAGTCACTACGGACAAGCTTTTATCGGAAAGATTATCAAGAGGATGATTTAATTTCTAAAGCCCTATTTTGTATCATTAAGTAGTCTTTGCTCTCAATTCAAAGTAGTCTGTGTCATTAAAAAAAAAAAAAAAAATGTTATACAATGAAAGTATATTCGAGCGTTACATAAAATGAATGCATATTCACGGGTACAAAGAAGAGCTCTGTTCGACGTTTGTAGGTGCTTCGATGAAAAGAAAATACGTTTCTTTTTGAAATCACATGGTATATAACACAGACATTGGGAACTGCTGCCACTGTATTTCAAATGGCAATTATTGTTGTTCTTTCCTCGGTTTTTCTTCCGTTGTGATTTATTTATTGCCATCCAAATTAATTTTCTTTTAGTACTTTGCGTGCCATTTGTTTTGACAACTGAAAAAGTAGGGCAAGTAAATTCGTCTGCGTACGGCGCGCGTACCATGGCATTCGATACGGAATGGCTACCAATGCTATTACTAAGTAAGGAATTTATTAAATTCGGAGAGAGAGGGACTATTTATTAGCTTTCAGGTTTCATAAGGTTACCTGCAGCCAATGTGCACCGGTTATATGAGAAACAGGCTCCGCTTTTATCGTTATGAGAGCCATTACGCACATTATAAGTTTTTGTTATATAAAATCTATTGTTAGATTTGCCGGGAGTTGTTCTAATTTGAAGAGATAACAAGCAGACAGCAAGGACCAATATTTATAAGGTTCTCAATCAAATTTCGAACAGAACAACACAACGTTGTCTGGAAGCAGTACTTCTTACAGTGTTCATTTAATCATATAAAAACAAAAAAATGGATTTTTTTTATGTCTGACTTCTTCAAGCCACCACTAACGAACACGTATTTTGTATGTGTTGTTGAAAGCTACAAAATATAATTTATTGATGTGCGCCCTATGAATTTACGGCTTAGGTCAGGAAAATTAATAAAACACGCAAGCACTCAAAAATAATTGCAACAGAATGTACCTGCGTTCGCCATAATTCTAATAAACTTTACCAAAATAGTATTTCAAAAGTTCTAGAAGTTGTAGGGAAGAAACCTGTCTTTTAAGGAATAGGTTAAGTCAAATTTGACAATCGTCTTCTAACGATTAAAACGGCTTGCAATCGGACTGAGTTACTGCTTCAAGTTAAAATAATTCAAGGTCCTCCTGAGGCTACCATTTTGTGACGATTCGTTTCACGTTGGTATAAAATTCTTCCCGTGGTTGTCTGAGCCAGAATCACTTTACCCTTTAGTACAAATAGCAAAGACGCTCATTTTTTTTAATTTTGAATTTTGGTAGCATTGATTATTATTTTAATGAATTACAATCCCTTGAAGTGGATTAGCGGTAGGTAAGCTTCATCTGGCCTATTCTACACCTCTAATTTCATGGAATTCAAAGTTAATCCTCAGACTTGTTAGATAGGGAGCAATCAATGTTATGATTAAAAGATTAAATTAACATTAAATCAGCATTAATTTGAATGCCCATCTATCATGATCGACATCTAAGGCAAATAGGATTTGATTTTTAAATCTCTTTTTGTTAGTCCCTAACTACAATCCTAAATGATTAACTTTTATATCCTCAGAAATTTATAATGTAAGGTGAAAGTCGATTGTCATGCACCGTTTTTTCTATATGTTTGAATTTACAAGGCTATGGTGACATTTTTTATGGCGGTATCTTTCATTAAGAGCAGACTAAATGATTTGGTCATTTTAACTATCAGATAACATTAGTAAGAGCTATTTTTTAATACCTATGGAAACATTTTTCGAAAGAAAAATTAAATTAACACTTTTTGATCGTAACACATATTTTAAGGTTAAATAACGAAATGAATTTGTTGTTTTTTTTTCCATACTTTACTCGCATTAGGCTGGATATTTTCGAAAAATCACCAATATGAAATGCGATAGATACGACGAACAGCGAGAAATCGGTTTATTTATTTTTTTTCCTCCAGGATTTGAAATAATCTGAATCATCTGATCTTGTGTTTCCAATAATAATTAGATTCTTAATTAACGATAGTGATTTTAATTCTATACCCAATCAACTTGGAGGATCTTTTAGACGAAAAGCTGCTGGTTTGCTTGAATATCTCCTGTATAAACATTCAAGTGATGCACAAAACAACCCCCGGAAAGCCTCCACGTTATCATAAATGAGTTTAACGTTATACAGTGTCGGCTCGATTCATTCGCTATTGTCCCCCGCTATTCCCGGGGGTGCCACGGCCACATTATGTATTCAGATCTCTAACAGATATCTAACAAAAGAGTAAATGCAATCCTTCTTGCCGTTGATAAACGTAAAACTTAACAGTAAGATAAAAACAAGGTTACAGAGCACAACGACCATGAGAAAAACTCGAGTAAGTCTTGTTTTTCGGAATGACTTAAATATTAATCTTATGTAGAACTGTTGAATTTAACAAATAAAAGGTGACGGTTTTTTGTAACATAGAATGTTCGGTTTTCATATATTGCAACAACAAATGATCTAAAACCACCACAGGTTTTACAATCTTCAATAGGTGGTTTAACATTACTGAACAGAGCACGTGGCAGTGTAATGATCCGAATACCACATAGGATCAACAACGTTTTCTGAACAATATCATCATCAAGCCGGATTATAGACGGATTATAGCCAGCCATGTTGGGGTGGACAAGATAGACTCATTCCAGTCCTACAATACATTCACCTTCAATGATCCCTGTGCAATCGCTAAACTTGAATCGATTGACAGCTTAATGTATGTAGTCCTGGAATGTATGCATCTTGTCACCAACATGTCTGGTGGCTGACGTCATATGGAATACGGTCTATACTTAACAGGGTGTGGCCATGTTTGTGTGTGTAGGTCCCTGTACGTGTTAACAGTCAAAGTGGATAAGTAACGTTTAGAATACCAATTTAATAGTAGTCAGAGAGAAGTTCATAGTGACCGTACCGTTGAGTATATATACATTTTTTTTGGCTGAAAATTTATGGTTGTGTGTGGTAAGAATAAAATCTGCCGGGGCCACCTGGGCATCCTTGGGCTTTTTGAGAAATCCAAGATGGCGTCGCCATAATGATAATTATCTATTCAACCCTATATTATCACACTATGAGTTACTAGATATACTAAGATCCATGAATGACAGTGATGTCACTTTGTAACATTAATTCTACTTCAAATTTAAAATGGAAACCAAATCCAATAATTTTAAAAAACCAGGATACACTGCAAACAAGTGAACTATAATGGTCGTGAGTAAAAACTGAATGAAATGATGTATTTAGCTCAAAAAGCTACATTCAAGCCAACCCCACCCGCGCAATGGTCACGGAATATTCTCCTATTTCTATCTCTGATTACAGTTGTAGAAGTTGCCGGTGGGTTATATGATCTGTACAGTTAGATCTATTTGCATGAAATTGCAAACTGAAAGTGTGGGGAATTTATTTACTTGAACACATTTGTTTTATTTGGACAAAATACGTATTTACCTGAAATTGATAAGCAATTCTGTCCATGCTTTGTTCCCGACTATACGTATAGTCTTTTTTTGGGCCTCACATCAGCCCGGACCTCTGAATTTTGAAATCTGGGCATGTCATTCCTACCCAAAATAAAGTTTAGAACCCCCGGCGATAACCTCTTTTGTTGATACGTCAACAAGAATAAACTGCTCTATCAACTACATGACGTACGTTTCTTTACGTGTACCTATTATTATAACGATCGTTTTATTTCACAGCTTTTTTTCTCTTTCAGATGCTGAAGGTAACAGAATGAGGAGATCGTGATTCGTACGGCAAACGTGAACGTGTTTTTGCCTACCAGGTCATCTGCAAAATATGTCAACATAACGTTTACCGTACGCGTACAGCATTTGCCGTACAAATCTCAGTCTCACTAATAGGTGAGAATTGTGACGAACAACGAAAACACATAACAACCCACACTACAAACAGATACAGCTATGAGCTTTAAAATCTCAACTCCCTTGTCACAGTTCAGACTGTTCCGTAGCTTTCATTCACCATGATTTATAAACCACACCCCATGGTGTTTTGGGTATGATACCTGGTCCCCAGATCACAAGTCAGTTCATGTCCAATGCAATGTATAGTGCAACCCACCAAACTGTGTCCTTTGTGGATGAGCATATTGTAAACTCATAGTGATAAAGCATTACTGTAAACATTAAACGGAACTGGCTGTTAATCTGCATGTATGGTTTGGTAATTTTTCCAAAAGCAATAACAAGAAAAAAGTACCAAAAGCAAAGGTTATTTTTCTACAATTTACTATTAAATGAACTTCATTTATATGTTGAATTAAGTTCAAATTTAAAAGTGTTGAAACCAGAAATCCACCTTTAGTCCCAGTTGTATAAACATAAACCGGATTTATAGCGTACAAAGACACTCTATTATTCTGACACGCAACCTTCGGATATAAATGTTCATACATGACACTCAGTTGAATTATAAACGCGTCACTGAAGCAGCGTGTTAAATATTTATAACAAAAAGGCGTACTTTTTAGACCATCAGAGGTGCCACTGCTGTTTGTACGTCGAGTCCACGAGGCAGCTTGCTATGCATTATATAACTACTCGCCCACGTTTTTTTTTAAATCTTGAAAGGACTCAAAGGTGTTATATGCAAGTAAATATAGTCCAGAGCAATCCAGTGCAACAGTCCATTGCATACCACTAATTTTAAACCGGGGGGGGCACTTGTTATTCCAGGTGGATATCAAAGCTTGTGTACAAACGCGTAATTAGGTTCGTTGTTTTTTGAGATTAGGCGATGTACGCGCGTACAATTGTGTGGTATCAAAATCGTCAAAAAATCAAAATAAGGGTATGCTGTCACGTCGAAAAAATACGTGTTAGGGTGTGTATTTTGGGTACTTGTAAAAAAATTAATTAAAATTACATGGGAAAAGTGGGGTTTGATTCCCGATTTTCTTCTGATTTCACATGGTAGATCCCCTCTGATTTAACCGTTTCAAGCCCTTATTTGCTTAATTCTCTAGTTCGTCGCCGTTACTACATAATTATAGAGCCTTTATAATTTGGGGGAGCTTCATTTCATGTTACGGTGTTAATTTATACACTAAGGAATGATTATTAGATGTAGGCCTATGGGGTAGAAACAGAATTAGGTTCTGTCTCGAATTTATGTCAATCAAAATAAGGTAAATGGATATATTTGTCCGGTTTTACTTAGTTCAATGAATGGATGAATATGCAGGAAAAAAAATGTCAATTACGGACACCCGATAAGCCTTTAATTTCAAAGACAATTACGGACATCTTTTAAAAGACCTGAAATTTAAATGTAATGGATTTAATTTCGGTGTAGATAATGCGTAAATGAGCTATTACACAAAAGAGTGAAATAAAAAAATTCAATGTGAAAACAGTTGTAAAAAAACCTTTATCAGGGCCAGTTCAATAAGAGCCTATAGCCTGCAAAGGGGGAACAATGGTGGAAAGACACATTTCTATAAAAACGTACTCGTTTAGGGTAGCAAAATGAGTCAAAATAATTGTTTAGAGTGTATTTTTAAAAACAGTCATGCAAAATTATGTTTAGGGTTTTTAAATTAAGACCCAAAACACTTGTTAAGGGTAGCAAATTCAAGTCCCAAAGGTACTTGATTTAGGATAGCAAAATCAACCGGAAATACGGGCTTGGGTGTTTTTCTTGCCAAATGAAGTGAAATACGCGATTAGGGTAAGTTTGGGAGGCCATACACGAGCAGGATATCCACCTTGGAATACAAGTGGCCCCACGGGGGGCATACTAAGTGTCATCATCCAGTTTTAGTTGCTGAGTATGGCAAAAATGATTGATACGTATACCTTAATATTGATTTTCCTATCATCAAAGTCGTTCTAGACCCAATGAGTCAAACATTAATCATGTTAATCACATACTGGGCCCACACTTTCCGTCGCTCATAAGTGGTACTGGTGGGCTACAGTGTAAGGCGGAAGAACTGTTTCAAATAGTGTAATCTTGTTCAAATACTGACCACACCTCACTGCAAATTTACAATATTAGTTTCCTTACATCACAAACACGAGTATTGCTACCACCAATGAGCCTCTATTTTGCTCAGAAGCCAGATATTGAAAAGGGATGGCCGCCAGAAGGAAACAATTTGGCGACTTTCTGGATGTAAATTATGTGTGTTCCTTGACATCGCAAACAAGGGTATTGTCACCAATTGGAGTTTCCATGTTGCTCAGAAGTCCATATATAGGGAAGTATATGGGGTAAAAATGGCGGCCATTTTGAAATTCAAGATGGCCGCCGGAAGGAAACAATCTGTACTATTGTAATATTGTGTTCCTTGACTCACAAATAAAACAGGGAATTGCAGCCAACTTGAGCCTTCTATGTTCTCAGAAGTCCCATATATAGAGCCAAAATATGCTGAAAATTCGCCATTTTGAAATCCAAGATGGCCGCAACGGAAGGGATAAAATTTGATTGATTCCTGGGACATACACTTTTGAGATCAAAATTCCAATGTAGCAAAAGGCCAACAATTACACACTGTTCCCATACTATTTGTATATCGCTCTTATAATGAACCACAAAATCTCACAGCACTTTTTCAATCAAAACAGAAGCAATACAAGTATGAGATTATGAGGCGGCAGCAGTCTATTCACGGCTTATTGCAACAATTAAACCTACACAGCATTGAGGCAAGACCATTCAGCGAAAGGTTAACGTGACAATGGCCAAGCCCCATTGGTTGATCTCTCTTGCCTTTTTAACTTTGATAACTACGCATTAACGAGAGTCCACAATTATTCCTTAGTTTAATCTTATGCGCTCCACCATAATTTTCACGTTTTATCCAATCGGAGCAACTTTAAAATCTACACCTCCATCCAATTAAGTTGACCCTTTTTGATTTTTGTGTTGTTTAAGGTGTACCCGATGTCCACGCTGAAAAATCCGAAAATTACCCGGTGGGGGTGGGGGCTGGAAGGGCGTTATGGTAAAACAATGGCTGTTTTAACAAGAATTTTGCCAAATTACCGGAGGGCGCGCACCCCACGCAAAATACCCCCTGGATCCGCCAATAAGTACCAATTAGACTTACTGAAATCTAGTGGTCAGGAACTTTAGGTCTGTGTAGCCAGAAGGCGGAATAATAAGTCCATAGCTGATGTTTTCGTAAAGAGCAACATATCAAAAGTCCCCAAGAGTCCACCTTGTGCCAATTGAGGACTAAGGGGGGTAAAGTTTAATGGGCAGGGGTTTTGGGCATACAGTCAAAATTGTTAAGGTCATCGTGAGGTAAATGTTTTTCAAACAGTAACGGTTTCAAACTAATTAAACTAATTTAAATTACTCGTGCATGTTTTTAGGGTTAGCTTTTGGTACAGCAAAACACTGTCACCATTCACACTATCTACATGTTGGAAATATTGGCCTTAGTGGGCATGGCTTGTGACCTCCAATAGACCCAGTAGCAAGCTCATGTCATAAGGAGCCCTATAGCTACGCAAGAAAATTAGTTGAACTATTTAAAATATATTTTTTCAGTTTATACACATACACGGAACAATTTGAACCAGTTTGGGAGAAAATCGGAGTCATTCTGAGCCTTTATTCCCAGTAAAGTATGACAAACTTGAACGTATTTCCATATTAATCCACAAATCGCAGATAGGGCAAACATACCATTTTTAAACCTATGACATGACAACAAAATCCTTGGTATATATATTGACGCAACGGGAAATTTTAGAATTTTCCCCCCTACACACTTTACCCTTAGTTCTCAAATAGCACAAGGAGGAACTCTGGGGACTTTTGATTACAGAGTGTCTCCAAAATAAATGGCAATCCTTGCAAGTTGGTGCTATAGTTTTTCAAAGATACTGAGAATTATTTAAATTTTTATAACAATTCTGATAATGAACTTATTTTGTATAATCCTGTCCATTTTTGGTCTGATCCGGTTCACTACCTTTGAAAACAAGGCTATTATGTAACCCCA
>JAMKCH010084929.1:0-95353 GCA_023653785.1 Ophioderma brevispina | reverse complement strand
TTTAAGTTTGTCAGTTTAATACAGCCATCATGCAGATTATTTTTTTCTTTTTCATAATCATGTATTATATCATTTTAGTGTTCTAACATGCATTGTCTTAAAGATATTACTTCAGTGTATATTAAAACAAACAATTTTTTGCATATTGTGTTACACGTGGCGTCAAACTAATTTGATGACGTCATCAAAGTTTGGCCAATAGACGACTTAAGTGTACATACTTTGAATCAAAACAACAGATTTCCTTCCTCCCTTAACTCCGAACCATACAAATTATATGAGAAGTGTTAAAAGAATGGAATAATTCGAATAAATATGTTCTTACCGACAGAGAAAAAAGATACGTATTTTTTAGACCTCTGATAACACAGAGAAATTTACGTTTTTGAGAAAATTGGCAATGGAAAAACTTATTTTGTACATGTGTCAATAGGAAAAAAGAATTAAAAGAAAAAGTCGCTAACACAAATTGTAAATATAATATAGCTTCCAACTAAAAGTTAAATAGGAAGCTTGTGAAAGACTATTTATTCAAATATGCAAAGAAAATAAAATAGTAACCTTTCAGATTTTCCCCCCAAATTTGATGACGTCATCTTATTGGCGTAACTCTCTAATTTTTTTTTGTGCAATCCCCCCGGCGAATTTTAAACGATCCGTCTGGATTGGTAATCCTGAGGTTTTAAACACCCAGTTAATGTTAGGTAGTCTGCAAAAAAGTTCTTTCGAGGTAACCGCCCTACATTTTCTACAGTGCTTGGAGCCTGACTTGAAGCTTTACATCAGGTAAAATCCAGTACTTTCCGATTTTTTTTAGAGTGGGTAATGTGAAACTCTTGTTGCACCTCACGGTCGTACATGAGTTATTGCATGGATCGTTCGTCATGCTGCATGACTGTGTCCCGCATATAAAAACCGATCCACTGTATACACGCTCCGTAGACCCGTAATACGGCGACCTAACCACAAAGCCAGTTTTGGTTTATATAGCCGTAGAACGGCTACGGAAACCCCGGGGGTGTTTTAGTCCTGAAGATCATGACTAGATAGTCCTTACTTAATTTTAATATGGGCGGCTGTTATCATAAACTATCTCAGGTCTGACGAGTTGTGTGTATTGATAGTGACCAATTTAAGTCCAAGATACCACAAACCAAAAGCTTCTTCTTCTGCTCGTCAAGGCTTTCCAAAGCTTCAATTTGGCTTAATAATCATATATTTGCAATAAAATTTTAATATTGTAAGGCATTCCTCCTGAGAGTCTTCTTTCTACTACAATCGTAAATAACCCCTTTTTTCAAGATTTGAAATTTTCACATTATGAAATTTTCAAGTGAAACTACCCTCTTGGTGTCTCCTTGGGCGGCCAAAGTTTGAGCAGCCTGTGCACATGTTGACCTCGAACTTTTTGTAGGAATAAATTGTAGTAGGGGTTACAAATTGGTAAGACAATTATTCTACAAGATCGGAAGAGCTTTGTAGGTTTCCAAGAAACTATTAATTGTTCTTTTTATTAGTAAATATACATCCAAAACATCTCAAACACTTCTGGCATAAATGGCATTTATTATCTTAATTAATCTTATCCCTGGAGATGGCAGCGAACGATGTGTGAAAAAAAAAAAAAAAAAACCCATGTGCGCTTTGGCCGTATTCGAACCGGCGACCTTCGTTTAGCACGACGCTCTCAAGACTAGCTATCAAGCTGGGTCATAGAAGAGCGATAGATATCATCTATATGTGTTAGGTTCGAAAGTTTCCTTCGCTTTCGTCCTAGCGGATAGCATCAGGACTGGTATATTTAACTATAGATTATATTTGTTTTGAAATTTAAACTACTTAGTTCTCCGGTAGACAAGGATGTATTATCTTATTACTCTTTTCCCTGGAGATGCCAGCGCACATAGTGTTGAAAAAAAAAAACAACCATGTGCCGCTTGGCCGGATTCGAACCGGCGAACCTTGTCTATTACTGCACGACGCTCTAAACCGACTGAGCTATCAACGTGGGTCGATAGCAAGAGCGATAGATATCATCTATAGTTTTCGGTTCGAAAGGTGTCCTTCGCTTACCTAGCGGATAGCATCAACTGTCTATTTAACCTATACGATTATATTTGTTTTTGAAATTTAAAAAACTACTTAGTTCTCCAGGTAGACAAGATGTTTATATGTATTAATCTTTCTCCCTGGAGATGGCCACAGCGCATCGATAGTGGATTAAAAAAAAAAACCCATGTGCGCTTGGCCGGTCAAACCCGGCGACCTTCGTATTACTGCACGACGCTCTAAAAAAACCTCGCTGATCTATCAGCTGGGTCGATGAATAGCGATAGTATATATCATCTATATGTGTTAGGTTCGCAAGGTGTCCTTCGCTTTCCTAGCGGATAGCATTCAGAACCTTAAATGGCATTGGAACTACTCCACGAACAGTTTGTAACTTATGGACCAAGATTAATGCCAATTTTAAAAGATGATGCCATAAGTTTACAATTATTGGAACTAAACCACCATACCCCCGGGTTAGTTAGCCTATACGGCTACGGAAACACTCCCTAATACAACGCACGCATAGAATTATTATAATATTGCACGTACATAGAGTGTCTTTTTCAGTTTCACGTAACACAATGGTGCGCCGTTTTCGCGGGGTAGCAGGCATACATTTTGAGCCAGAGTATAGTATCCATCAAGCAAAAATCACCTATCTATACTCCAATGGAGTCCAATTCCCCTCTCTCCATGCAGTTACGTCAGCGCTGAGAGGCCATCAATTGAATCACAACAACCACCAATAAACCTTTCACTTACTTTCTAACATGTATAAAGATTAAGAACGACAGCATTTTTACGAGGTGCCACAAAGATGGCATAATCTTGCCGTATGCGTAAAAGCTGCCCTCAGGTTAGAATCACTGAACACAGAGAGAAATGGACTATAAATTACAGTAACAGGATATTTTATGGTGCATTCTGCCTGAGACTGAGGCTTGCTGCACTGCAGCCTGCACTGCAGCACGTTACAGTTTTGAATTTTGTTGGTCACCCATTGAGTTATTATAGTAAACGTAGTGGCAAACTCACTGGTAACCCTATTGTACACAGCGCGTTTTCGAGTGTTTAATGGGCGCCGATTGCCGGAAACTAACTCAAGTGGTTTTTGTAATTGGATTCGATCGATATCGGTCTTCACCTCGAATTCGCTGCCCGAAATGTTAACAGAGATCCCACGCACACACAAGCAATTATTTTTTTAGCAAATGAAGAAAATGTGCATATGATTGTATTTATCAACCGTAGATTAAGATCAAACGCGAGAACTGCATGATAATCTGATGAAATTTTATGACGCACCCATTGGCACTATCTGAGATAGGTGAAATGAGTAAATTGCCTATATTTTTCATATCACCTCTCGACATTATTCGGAATAATCAACAGCACGACTGCGCTCAGTATTGCCCCATGTGTTAAACATGTTGATGATGACCCCAGGCTGGGGGAAAATTTTTGTTACTTTGCAGCTCATAGTCATGACCCAACTGTTATCACCATCGTCCACTTTTTATCGTTAAGTAAGGGGAGAGAGTAAGTTTGTAATATCTGTTAAGATTTTAAACAATTATTGTAATAGGCCTAAATGTTCTGTTGACTCAATTTCACAAGAAACCGACGTGCGGCCTTCTAATGCGTGTTCAGGGATCGCGCATGCTGTCTGGGTTTTTTTCCATTTTTACAATCACAACATAAATCCAAATGACATATTTGAGCAATTAGAAACCACGGTATGCATTTATTTCGCTGTCAAATCTAGGTTTGTAATTTTTTTAAAGGATTTTTAAAAATACTTGTGACTTATTGTAGCGGTTTATTTATTTGTGGTTTACTTCTAATTAACAGATAAAGAAGTTTAATGTTGTTTTGGACCATCCATTTGATCATGGGGTTAAACATAGTAAAATCCTCATTCAGAAATTTAAAGAAAATGAATCAAAGGTTGTACAATCGTCTTTTATCTCCAATATTGACTCAACAAAACCAATTTGGTGACAGCAGATAGATAAAAAGCTGATAACACCCGGCCTACCTGCAATGAGATGTGTTTGTGTGGTTTTTAGCAATCCTTTACCCCGTATCGGCCAGATCCTTCACCAACCAGGCTGCTATCGAATAATGGCGATTTCCACTATGAAAGATTATCGTCAGTTATTGTTCAGTAAGGCTGCTGATCAAAATGGGGATTTTTACTTGATTTTACAATATAACCATTTAGGCGGCAGATTTTATAACCAAAATAAGCACCTGTAAAAAGCACTATCCAATTTTATTTACAGGGAAATCATTCATAAATTTAAGTCTGGCCTAATCTTTCCCGAAATCATGAAAGTTTTGCGGGGTCAATATGAATGATGTGGTAACACTGCAGTTTTTTTCCTGGGTTTATTTTTATTTTAACATTTTCAAGTTTATTTTAAGGGGACACAACAGACTCCGTTTTCCCCCCGCGCTCCCAAAAAGCGTGCATTTTATGCCTATCCCGCGTTTCGTCCGTAGGCCACCATGAATTACAACTCCATATGCCCCGTACATCCTTGCATGAATCATATTTTGGTTGGGACTCCTTAAACATATCGCCATATCTCAGCTGTCGGCATTGTTCAAAGTAAATGACACACCAATCTAAAGCGTAAACATCCGTCGTTTAATTTTAAATAAAAACAAATGCCAAAGGGCAATTCATTAATTAATTTGTTAGTATATTATTGCGACTACACAAAAAGGTAACAGAATCGCAAAAACGTAGGCTGAGCGTAGAAAATCCACACAGAGCCGATGTCTGGGTAATCTTGGAACGCTGCCGACTTGACAGTCACGCCATGGTATTTTCAACATGTACAATTGTAACAGACAGGCTAATAAGGCGAGTTGTTTGTCTGGAGATCATTACGACAAGTTCCTGGTTCAAAGGTGGTCAGGAGGTCACTACTCCATACTAGCCTCAGACATACGACTCCAACCACGGAGGCGATTAAGTCTGACGCAGAGATTTCGAAATATTATTTTTTTGTGTAATACTGAAAAATATTCATAGAACGAAAGATATAACCTAACATGCACCATTTCCGAAATTTTCAGATGATCGGATTTTTCGTTTTGATGCCGTAAACATTTAATGTGTAGTAATTACCTCCCATAGGATACTATGTAAACTAAAAATATAAAAAAAATAAAAAAAATAACAAAAGTGTGATTTTCTATATGAAGGAATTCGATTTAATCTTAGCAATTTCACAGTGACTATTGCACTTGTGTCAAGTTTCAAACCCTGCCCTGGGGGTCCCGGGACATAGCGGGGTATATCCGGGACCGAGCCGGCAGTACAAAAAAGTATTTGCCCCGCACGCCGGGATGTTAGCCGGGACTTGCTAGGAACGTACGTTAGCTTGTCCCCGCCCTGCCGGAAATCATTGATGATAGCTGGTACTTAAGCCGGGAGTTACCAAACATTTTCCCGTCCCCACCGGGACATCACGGGGACTTTAACGCTGTGTCTCACCATATTAAAACCAGGCTATCAGTATCAGTGAGCAGTATCGCCCTTCAAATCTGTAGTCAATATCAACCATTTTATAGCTACCATTGCAGTCCCGATCTCTTCTCATTCGTGAAAGGCAAGCTATACAAGTATCACACACCACACGATCCCGTCGCAGCGGTTCCGAGATATCACACTATCCGAGGATCAATATTTTGCACGTAATCGCCAGATAAAACACAAAATGAACAGTAACTGTGTTAAAAAATTATATCACAACTGAATACAATAATTACTAGAAGTTTGTCTGATCATTTAATTCATAAAATCACCGTAGGTAGTGAAAGCTATTTGATATTTCTTTGCTAAATGCCAGGAATATGGTCATTTCATTGCACCAACGCGGAGGCATTGTAATATGAAAAATGAAAATATTGAATCGCTATGGAAACAAATAAATGCTGTGTTTATGCACGTTTTTCGCTTTGGTTTTATATATTGATACCCCCTGACAGAGTACGGCATGGGAATATTCAAGTTTATTTTAGCAAGTCGCTATCACAGAGTAGGGGCCGACAAAACGACCATGATGATCTTGTTGTTTGGCTGCAGTTTCCGTTGGCAGATAAGATGCACGGGTTTTTAGATATTACTCTGCTATGGTGAGTGGACGGATATCGCCATGGATATTGTGGATTTTTGTGTAACAACCAACTAAACGAGGTTGTTTGTCGTAAACATAAATTCGATGTGGTGAAATTTTTTTTCGCTCGAGTTCTGACACTCTGGCGATCCAAATGTGTATGCTTTAGGACCTGTTTGTCGCAAAGCCGGGACCGAGCCGGGATGGGTCAGAGTTTTTAAAGCAGGCCCTCCCCCCCGCCCCATCGGACCGAGAATATAAACCTGGGGATTTTCACACCGAAGCCCGGCTAGTAGGGGCCGGACATGCGGGAGATGTACAAAAAATGTAAGCCGGCTTACCCGGGATTTGTGCTACTTTACTGGGACAAAGCGGGGGTGTCACGACCAGCAAAATGTACATTCCCGGCTAAGTCCCCGCCGAGTCCCGGCACCCCCAGGGCCGGGATTGGAAATTGACAAGTGCATTAGTAATATGACAAGCATATGTACATGCAAAACACGATTTTTTTTGGAAATTGAAGGGCTGCCCTCCTCGGGAAATCTCTGAGTCGTCCTTTCAGCCGAAACGCGCTGTGTTGAAGCTGTCCGACATGACGACAGATCATAGGTGTGAAGTGTGTTAGCTTTGACTACTGTATAAGGATGCACTTGAGAATATTGATGGAATTTGAAGTTTTCTAATCCAGTTTCTATAATTATATACCTCCATGGTCACACAACTCATGCCATGCACACAAGAACTACCCCGGGAAGAAATAACATCTCATTACTCTCCCATCCTATCTTGTGGAGAAACTGGATGTATACTCTTAATTTATAGTGCATTGCTTGGTCGGATTTTGATTCATGATGAACAAAACAATCATTTCCTCCGAGTCGAGACTTACAGGTTACCAACCACCTGTTTCTTGTTGTTTGAAAAATGTCCTTGTCTCATTGAATAAGCCAAATCTTCCACCACTTAACCATCAAACTGCGGGTGTCTGGTCTCCCCTGACTCTGGTGCGTGTTTCTTCCAACCATAGTGTAAAACATCCATCCAATTCCCCCCCCACCCCCCCCCCCCCCTCATTGTCCTGTCAAATCATCATTTAAGCCAAGACGCACTGGTTTCTTCATCTTTCCTACGCATCCGATGCACCGCTGCAACCAAATGGCGATAGGCAATTATGATCAGTCTCGATCCCTTGCCGACGCTTGCGCTGCTCCATTATACAGTCCACCAATCTATGTGAACTGCGCGTATTATATTTGAAATGAGGTTGTGTTGCTAGATGTACACAAATTTAGCCTTGCATCATTTTTGCAATGCAGGCGGTTTGGGCAGATGGCGCTGTTGAACATGTAAAGTGCTACCATATGGGCTGCGTCCCGAAAAACAGTATCCGATGAGGATCATTTTTTTATTTACTAGTATTTTTTTTATCAGTTTCCGTCGCCCGCCCGTGCTCCTGAAGATTTTGAAATGTACCATAATTTGGATTTTTTGATACTACTTTTTTTTGCCACGTTTATATAACCTGAAATGACTATCAGAATTTATTTGATGAAGAAGATGAAGAAGATGAGATGAAGAAAGAAGAAGAAGAGATGAAAGATAAGATGATATATGATGATGATGTATGATGATGATGATGATATGATGATGAAGAAATTTACGCCCGCTGGGATTTAAATATTGTTAAAGTGCATCCGGGAAACAAACGTAGGGTGAGTGTCTCTTTAGAGGTCATTATTACGCCATGGAGAATGGAGGATCATGAAGTATCCGATAATTTTGATGTCGCGAGAACATCAAGGAGGGGGCATGAAATATTTAAAAATGGAAAATTTTCAAACATAAGTGGAAATGCCATTTCTGACCTTGATACATTATTGTTGGACCTATCCTGCAATACAAAACCAACTTGGAATTTTTTAAAAACTTGGGGGAATGCATTGACGCTATTTTTCGGCAAGTAAATTCTTTTACGGCTGTTGTTCTAGTTGGAGACTTCACGTCTAGCACCACATATGCAACCATCGTCAAAAATTTAGTGAAGGGACCAGGCTTTAAATTACTTTCTGAAACTTTAAATCCTCTTAATTTAACACAACTCGTTGACTTTGTCACAAGAAAATCTATCGCAAAATGATCTCGATGGTACTCTTATTGACCATCTGTTACTCGAATAATAGTAATATCGTGACCAGTGGACAGATCTGAGTATTGTGGGTGGGGATCATGCTGGCTTTTTTTTCTATGAATGTGTCTCCTCCCAAACCGGTTCTTCCTCCGGTACTTTTCTTGCATTAAAAAAGTATTTCCAATAGGCTAATGTTGATGGGCTCAGGCGGGTGATCGTAAGTAGAGCATTGATTGGAAGAACCTTTTCTTATTGTAAAATCCATTAATGCTGCCTGCGGTGTTTTCGCGATACGTTTCTCGCCTGCATTCATAAGCATGTGCCTCAAAGGACGGCTAAGAAAAAACCTCAAAAAACCTTGGATCACTGTTATACCTATCAATCTTGCCCGGGGAAAGCGCCGGTTGTATAATGCTTCTCGTAAATCCCCTCAAAATCACGGTAAATGGAAAGTAGAAAGAGATTATAGAATAAACTCAAATCTATGATTAAAAGGGATGTATCATTCTTACCTAATGACTGCTGCTGACAACTCAAACAACGGGCAAAATTCTGGGTCATTTGTGCGTTCATCGAGGGGCTACAATCTGCTACTCATATTAATGATGGCGAATGCTTGTCATTACAGATCCTTGTGAAATTGCCACAAATTTTAATCGTTATTTGCATCTAATTTTAAGATCTAGTAACAATTTTGATGTCATTGTGTGGCCCCATCGGTTCTCAACTGTCGTCTGTGAGTACCAATGCTACTAGATATTTGAGTGATTAACAGCTTCACTGTCAAGGCCCCAGGGCCTGATTGTATATAACTTCTACTATGCTGACCCAGCTTACTGCGGTCAATCGTTGCCTCTTACTTTATTGTTCAATCTATCTCTTAGTGAAGGTGAAATCCCAGATGACTGGAATATCCATGTGGTACCAATTCACAATCTGACACAGTCAGAATATACATATCATAATGTAGACCCATTATTGTGCTCTGGGTGGGCAGCTGCTGGAGGAGGGTGGTTACAGTCAACTGTAAATTTTTTCACGTGCTGTAGGCCTGATTTCGAATCAGCAACATGGCTTTGTTTCCCTGGCAGGTCATGTACCACCCTCCTCAGTTCAGTTTGCCAACACTGGGCTCAACTTCTTGATGATAGATCTACCCCTGATGTCGTCTTTTTAGATTGGAATAAGGCTTTCGACAAGGTTAGTCACTCCATTCTCCCCCTCCTCACATTGCATAAATGGGTATTTGCGGCCTTTATGCATTGGATTTCTTCATTTCGTACTAATCGCTGCAAAGAGTTTCATTTAGGGGGCTTTCTTCCGGTGGATTCTGTTCAATCAGGGTCCGCAAGGCCTCTGTTTTATCCCTTTATTGTTTAATTTGTTTGTTTTAGAAATTTGCCAATTTAATGTTAGTTCGTTTCTTCCACAAATATGCTGATGACACCATCCTCTATAGGCCTATCCGCTCAAAAGACGACATGACATCCAATGCAATCTGATCTTACTAATTTCTATCTTGGTGTCAATCAACAAAATGTCTCTCAACTCAGATAAATGTAAAGCAATGAGAACTGAGCAGGAAAGAGGGGTGCTAGAGGTCTCATATCCTTCCTACAAATTCAAAACAATCCCTTGGATGTTTAATTGGCAATCATTCAAATATTTGGGTTTATTATGTCTATCAATTTGAAATGGGGGGATCATGTTAAATACATTACAATCTAGACCTCTGAGACTTCTTGGATTATTAGGCGTCTTGTTTCGTTGTAAAACGCCGATGTCTTATTTAAATTATTACATCTCTTTGTCGTCCTATTTAAGAATATGGCTATCCCGCATGGATGCCATATCAAGCAGGCCATACAGGGATATTGAAAAATTCAAAAGATACTTGCCCGTTCTTGCATTACTGCACCCAGAGGGGAACTACATTATGAACTCGTTTGAAAAGCTGGGTCTCAGTTCTCTTGCAAAGATATTTATATCTTGCTTTGCTTATCCTATTAAGTGTCTGCTATGTGTGTATGATGTTGATCCTTTAGTTACTATCTCCATTAATGCACGCCATGCCCAAAGACACTCTTAAATTTCTCTACCTATGCTAGGACGACAGTTTTCAAGTACACTGTTTTCAACAGATTCCCTTTATTTTTGACACTTACCATCAATATTCAGGACAAAGTTTTTTTTGTTAGCCTTCCCTGTTTTTTTATAGTGTTAAAACCACTTACTACTCCAGTTGGCAGGTCCGAATGTAAATTGGTGTGTTTCTTTGTATGGGGGGGGTGGGGGGGTGGGGTGGGGTTGGAGAGTGCAATATTATGTTCTTAATATTCTGTTTAAGTTTAATTATTTATATTATTTTATATGAGTTTCATCATGGCTGTGTGTTGGGACGTCAAACGCTCCTGCATTTTGGTCCCTTTGGTTTGTTTTGTGTGTGCCAATAGTTTAGCCACTTTTGTTGACCTCGTGTCACTGTTGGTCTTTCCCTTCCGAGGCCTCTTGTTTGTCGTTTCTTTGTCCTTTTTGTTGGAAAGGTTTGATATGTCATCATTCCCCACAGCATGGTACCCATCATTTTAGATATTTTGAAATTGCCTTTAAATTGTTCTTTTTTTAATATCATGTGCATTTTTTAATGTTTAAATCGTATTTGGCTGGAAAATCAAATGAAATAAATGAAATGAATGGGAACCCGAATTTTGTTTTTGTCGAAAAAGGTTGAATGCCTCCACCCCTTCACCCCGCGGTATAATGAAAGACCGCTTATTTTGACTACATTATATCATGAAAGCACATAAAATAAAAACATCATAAAAGCTAAACACAACAATTTGTCTATTTCAGTGCCACAATAGATTTTTATGTGGTATTTTCTGTATAAATACTTCGCAGATTTTTATTTTAGCGATTCGAGCATTGAATTTCGATTTTTTAAAAGCGTCCATGATTTTGTTGGTTCAGCCCAGCCTGCATGCTGCGCAGGAAATGACAATGTCACTATGCTTATATCCGGGCTTAGGCCTATTATCCTGTAATGCCATAAGATATACTTTTACTTTCCAGTCGTGTTTATTCATTTAACAAAACAAAACTAACAAATAAAGAAACTATTTTAGACTAGTTGTTGCGCTCAATATGAAGTATCGTTCATTGAGCTACGGACTCAGTATAAGTTGTATATCGTCACGAATCTTCCAAACAGGCCAATCGACCAAGAGATAACGGCGATTGAAGTTTTAGAGAATTATGAACTTATCTAAAATATGAAAAATTTAGGAAAATTAGTTTACATGTACATTGTGGGCATTGAAACGTTCTTCATTTTGAGCACGCTTTCCATCCAAGTATCCTTAAACAATGATCTAATTGTATTCCTTGATCCTGAAAACATTTGTATAGACACAAGAATGAAGTCATTACAAGCCTTAAATCTTGAGTTATGTACAAAAAACGTTAAAATGGCGGCCATTTTGAATTTATGCTAATTAGGCACATTTCCTCTCAAAATTCAGCTTGGGGACCAGAAAATTTGGAATTAGCATAAAATGTTCATCTAAAAACACTAACCCAATTGTTTTTACTCAAAAATGCCTTCGTCATGTTATAGGAAGCACTTTTTTGAGAAATGGAACCAGTCTATTGGGCTCGACTGCGTCTCGCCCAATATTTTTGCAACTCATTCCTCATATATTTACGTTATTTACAATGTTGTGAAGTTATAATAAGTTGGATTTAAATATTAATCTCTAAATGCAAAAGAGTGAATTTCACTCTTTTAGAGTGACTTCAGGGCCCACTCTGAAAAGAGTGAATTTCACACCTTTCAACAACATTTTTTGATCAAATTTTCTCTTGATTATTTACAAAATGATAATTTTTTTAAATTTTTTTACATCATCAAGAAAAAATTTGAACAAAAACATACTCTTCAAAGGGTTTGAAATTTCACTCTTTTCGGAGTGGGCCCTGTAGTCACTCTAAAAGAGTGAAATTCACTCTTTTGCATTTAGCATACTAAAACATCTCCAGAAAACATTTTTTCAACGTTTTCAAATCAAGACCCCGGATTCAGTCATTGTACTTCATGCTTGTTATAGTAAGATTTTTTATTCCTGTCAGTTCATTAAAAGTTTTTGGGGCGTGTCGACGATTCCATTCTAGTCCAATAATTTTATGATTTGACCCCACACAAATTGCAACAGAAACAATTTTGGTGTTAATATACTGTGAAATAGTCCAAAAATAATATATTAAAGTCTACCAAAATCAACCTAGTGGAACATGTAGAAATAAGGGGGAAACGTTTGTACAGGGGTAAAAAATTAGAATCGTTCGAATTGATTTAAATGATGTACCAAATTATTGGGCTACTCCTATGGTTTAAAAAAGGTATAGTTTGCCCTATCTATGCGTTATAGTTTTAGTACAATAGGCTCATAACAGTTCAAGGTCATCCTGGGGTAAAATTCATAGAATGGTCCGATTTTGATCGGACTGGTTGTAAACTGTTAAATTTGTCCCACTAGATACGTAAATGTAAATAGATTCTTTGTTTGAACTTTCTATATAAGAATTACAGAGCTATGACTAGTGACCTCCCATAGACCTGTAGCCCCCAGTCACATTTTGCGTTCCAATTATGCAACGAATATTATAGATGGTGCAACCAGTATATTTGCGGGTTCTGTACCATTAGACGAACAATTTGACACCATTTTTATAACGAACGGATATATTTGAAAATTTACCCCCATTGTGACCTTGAACCTATTTTGACTCATAACTATTGAACTACAACATGCAGATATGGCAAACTATACCTTTTTTTAATCCTGGAAATGTATAAACGAACACGTTGGCATACTTTTCGACGCGTTTTGATACTTTTCATATTTTGACCCCTGTATAAACCTTACCCCCTTAAAAATATATGTTCCACTCCTTTGATTTTAGTAACTTTTGATATGTTGTTTTTAAAGGTATTCTCAATACAATTCTGTTGGAATTGATTCTGTTGCAATTAGTGTTGGGTTAAGGCAGCATTCAATCTATTTTGACTGGCCTATTCGTTCTAAATTCTAATATGACGATGTCGATCAGATTAAAGCCATAATTAAAAAATGTCCCTTTTCTCACGAAGAAAATAATGCAAGGCAAATGCACTGAATAAATTCCAAACATCAAACTTCAACAAACTGAAGCATTCAACATAAGAAAAGAAAATTATACGTTTAAGTAATTATTACTCGCCAAATTTTTCAGTCGTTGTCATTATTGCTGCTGGAAGAGGAGTAATCTCCACTATCAGAATCATCTACCATTTTTACAACCACATCAGGAATTCAATATGACATAATGTTGTTGTTTTTTCCGGGTGTTTTTTCAGTATGATTTCTCCTATAATATCAACAACGTGCTTGCACGCAATTTTCTTCAGTATATTTCATCACTAAGGAATATTAGAATATCGTTTAAGCCTCGTTTACGCTGGTTTACATTTATTCATCTTGTTCGAGAAATAATGTTTGACGTCTTTGTCCAATTATATATATAAGTACTGAAAGTTTAGGTCACTCCTAACAAACTACAATATTTACGTGGCTTAATCCTCCTCGGATTAGAGGATCACCCGGCCTCGATGTTCACGACCCTGTAGCCCCCAGTCACATTTTTGCGTTCCGGTTAATGCAACGAATATTATATATGGTGCCAACCATGTATTTTGCGGTGTTCGTCTCCATTAGACGAAACAATTATGAGCAGGGTTTGTCTCATTTTCCGTACGCTGTGATTTGAAACGAAGGAATATATTTGAACATTTACGGCCCCGCTTATTTTTGTGTGCCTTGAACCTATTTGACTCATAACTATATAGAACTACAACATGCAGTTAGGAAACTTATACCCTGCTGTTTTAATCTGGAAAGTACTAAACGAACAGGTTGGCATACTTTTCGACGCGTTTTTGATACTTTTCATGTCAATATGTGACCCCTTATACCTACCCCTTAAAAATACATAGGATGTTCCACTCCTGTGATTTTAGTAGAACTTTTGATGATTGTTTTTAAAGGTATTCTCCATACATTCTGTTGAATTTGGATTCTGTTGCAATTAGTGTTGGGTTAATGCAGATTCAATCTATTTTGACTGGCCTATTCGTTCCGAAAAATTCTAATATGAGAATGTCGACATATTAAAGCCATAATTAAAAAATTTCCCTTTCTCACGAAGAAAATAATGCAAGGCAAATGGTGCAACTGAATACATTCCAAACATCAAACTTCACCCAAACTGAAGCATTCAAATAAGAAAGAAATGATACGTTTAAGTAATTATTAACTCTCCAACATTTTTCAGTTCAGCAGTCGTTTTATTATTGCTGCTGGAAGAGGATTAATCTCCACTCTCAGAATCACATCTACCATTTTTACAACCACTCCGAATCAATATGACATACTGTTTTTTTTTTTTTTCGGGGATGTTTTTTCAGGATATTTCTCCTATAATAGCAACAACGTAGCTTGCACGCAATTTTCCTTCAGTAAGATTTCATCACTAAGGAATATTAGATAGCGTTTAAAACGCCTGTTTACGCTTGTTTAGCATTATTCTCTTGTTCGAGAAATACGTTTTGACTCTTTGTCCAATATATAATTATAAGTACTATAAAGTTTTAGTCACTCCTACCAACCACAATGTTGCCTGTGGCTTACTCCTCCTCGGAATTAGAGGACACCCGGCTTCGATTTTTCATTACACTTTATATTATCCCTTCTTTGATTTTCTCCAAACAAAGAAATCGATACATGTCTAACGTAACGACAGTCTATTCACTTGTATGGTATGAATGCCTTTACTATTCGATATAAAAAAGGTTCAGGTAAATTGGGTTTAAAGCATTTTATTCGGCTGAACAAAGTTGAGGCTTTCACTATGAATACGACTTTTAGTTTTTTGAATCTCAACACTCCTCCTCCCGATTTATTCGGAACCCATCGACAATATGCTTTTAATTACAGGAATAAAAATCAACTATAGGGCGCTTGCACGGCAGTCAATAGGTTAGCCATCCAGACCTGCCTCCATAACAATCCAAGCATGCAGAATCAAGGAATCACTGCATAATAACTGAATGTTTCGGTAACGCAGGTGCAGGGGTGTCTCTTCTCATATCTTGGTTGATCTGGAGGACAAACCCAAAGTTTCCAATTCAACACATTTAGCTCTGTGTCAGGGCCCTATATACATGACTATCACCATGGGTCCGTTCCCCACACTTACTTACGACACTGGTACCCTACCTTTATACTAAGTAATGCGTAACTATACTATTAAGTGCCTGCGTTCCCGAAACTCGTACGAAGCTACCTGACAACTAAAATTTACATGAGGTCCTACGTCGATACTAGTTGTAACTTAGTCAACACAACTTAATCTATGATGTTCCACGCTTCCCCAACTACCCTTATGCAGTTGTGGTGAACTAGTCCGCACCAAAAGTTTACGCACAAAACACGTCTACTCGGTGTAGACCTTAGCACACAGTAAGCATTAAACACTTAAGCAACGATTTCAATTCATCGAGGAGGAAGAAATGGTCCCAAAATACAAATTCAAGATTAATAACAACCAATGGAAGAGTTTTTTGAAGACTCATGTACAACATGCTTACCCACATTTGATATAGCCTCGATACTAGCTTATGTGACATATTGGAACCCTCATTAAAGTCTGAATAATAAGATATATTCTAGAACCGTTTATATATAAAACCCTGGGGAAAGTAGACCCTCCCTCGCGTCCACGTTGATTAAAACGCTAAAGCGACTGTCAAATCACTAGACTCTTCACCCATAATATAATACTCAGAAATAATATAAAATTAAAATTGACGAATAACACTAACTATCTTCTAAGTTATTGTTAACTCTTAATAACGATCTATTTCTCATGTTTTATCATAACTTGAAATGGGGCAACAAGCTTGTTAAAGACATTGTTTTTTTTAATTATACTTAATTTAAAAGTAATGGTTTTAAAGTTAAATCTTTTTTTAAAATCTCTTGTGATTATATGTTTTGTATCTACATTTTTAATATGCGTAACATGTTTGGAATTTTGAGGATTGGTGAAGTTTTTCAGATTGAGATTTTATTTTTTTTTTTTAAAAAAAAAAAAAAAAAAAAACGCTTTTATGTTAAACCCGTGTGCACATCACTTTTCGGACGCATCGTAATATTATAAAAATCCTGTTTTTTTAAATGATCATCTTCTTCTCCTTCCTCCTTCTTCTTCTTTTCTTCTTCTCCTTCTCCTTCTTCTTCTTCTTCTCTTCTTCTCCTCTTCTTCTTCTGCCTCTTCTTTTTCTTCTTCTTCTTCATGATCATCTTCTAACCAAATGAGACATTAAAACTATAAATCTGTAAAGAACGTAGTGATACAAAGCTTTTTGGGGGTAGATTGTGAAAATGTGAAATCTTTGAAAAAAAAAAAATAAAAGAGAGAAAACGACCATAAGAGGTCCAATGTTGAGAATTTCCCCCAAACCGATGCAGAAACAAATACCTTTGCCATCGACAGGTGTTTGGGGAACAGACGAGTCGAACTAATGAAATCTTAGCTTGTGCCTGAGCATGACTGCGACACTACTTACGACACGCTCACCTTTGGGACGAACCCAGATCGGTCGTTGCAACCAATTGGTGATTTTATTTTTCCCATAGACACCTTAACGGGGGATGTCCCCTGACTAGGATTCATGCTTCCATAATTTTCATTAACAGATAGAAATTTCATACACGCATCGCATTAAGCTTTGAAAAAAAACTTCGTTAACCTACTTAAGTTTTGAAGGGACTTAAAGTAACCTCTAGGTGTCCAGATGGCCGCCTGCAAGGAGCAATTTTAGCTTAGATGAAACTTAAATGGCAATTGTTGGGATAAGAACCAGTGTTGTCATTTTGGGGCCTCCAAAAATATTCATGGCATTGATATTTTGCGCACAGACCTCGTTTTTTTTAAGATGGCGGTGAATTATTTTTGCTCTGGGGAACGTAAATCAGGAAAAAAACCAGCCCTACCCATCTTTTCGACGCTATTAAAGAACGCTTTCTAATAAGACCCTAAATCGGAATTTAATTTACAAGTTTTAAAAAATATTAAAGCGATGGTATTGACTTGTCCAAGAGATTGCTGTGATCCTATAGTAGCTAGTTCTACTTGGTCCAATAAATGGTTTAAACTGACTCCTATAAATTTAACTGGAAGACAACAGCTCATATCAAGCTTATACATAAATCAATAATAAAGGATGTGCCTGTATTTAGGACTAACTCAGTGACGTCGTATATATGTTTTGCTGTAAACATAAACAAAATCCGGTGGCAGCAAGCCTCATTCATTTATAGCCAAATTCACCAAATCCAAAGCAATTACCAACAGGCACTACGGAGTGCAAAACCACAAACCAATTTGGGAGCTTTGATGTGGGTCTGCGGTCATGAGTGTTCCCATGCATCTGCATACGCCTCGTATTTTTTTTTTTACATATAAAAATTCAGAATTTTTCGTCAAGATTCGCTTTTACTTGTTAAACCAATGGCCTAGTCTGAAATTGGGATTTCTTGGCCGCCCGCCCCCTGGCAAATATTCTTATTAAGAAGTAAACAACGTTGTCTATTATCATGTAAGCAAAATTAATATGGTTACCTAACTTTCTTTCGATCATATAATTGGTTATCTTGTTTCTGACTTGTCCCCCCGGCCCCGGCGTCCCCCTCTCCCTATACTTCCGAGATCATCTTCCTTCCCAGCGTCCACTAGGTTGAGTGGATCTGTAATTGTCCAGAAGTAGGAGAGAAAATTGCAAATTCCTTATGTTCTTATTATGTCGAAAAAGTTTGTGCATTGTGTTTTTTTCTTGATTTTGTTCCCCGGGAGTCCTTAATAACCACCGCCATCATAAGTGAGATCATGTCTGTGAAATTTACACACTGTCATTAATCTCTTTTTGGTGCCTTCACATTATCACTCACATTTACCCCAACAATTTGCCCAATTTTAGTACATTTAATAAAAACATGCCCCCTTCCGTCCGGCGCCATCTGGGACACTTAATGTTTAAGCCCAACTTTATTTCGTTTAGGCTGGATAGATTTCCTATCTATAATGAAATTACAATGGCCGTTTTTTTTTATAAAACAATGCGGCCCCATTTTGAAATAGGTGTAAACGCTAATGTGCAACTTTTCGCGGCGGAAACATACCTAATCCGGCATTCCTCGTGTTTCACAACCCACCCTTCTCCCTCCAATACATTAATTCCACGGAATAAAGGCGCTATAACTTTTGTCGTGATGTTTTGGGCGGGAAAAAAGTGGGTTGTATAACACGATATTGCCCCTATCCTAGTCAGGGAACCCCAAAGAGTTTCTATATAGATAGAGAGGCAAAAACGTTACTATCTTTAGAAATTCACCGTCTCGCATGTTTGGCCGACCACAAAGAAAACCTAGAGTACCAACAATAGAAACAAATGCTTCCTTCCTCCCCGCTTCTTCCACATACTGTTGGTGCCGCTTTGCATATACACTAATCGGTAGTTATACAAATTAATGTATTGTTAGAGGTGCCATGTAATAATATTGTACCTTGATCATTGTGCTTCAGATACTCTTTTTTCTCATAATGCATGCGCGCTTAGGTGAAAGATGTATTCATTGGGGCGGGTTTATTAAAATTTAAATAAATCAAACTACGTGTGTCATGTCATTCGTTTGTGTGGCCATGGGTAGGACAAATTTAACAACGGGCACCGGGGTCAATAGCACCCACATCCAACAACTGATATTTTGGCGGATTGTTTTGTATCGAATTGAACATTAGGTTGGTATACAAGCACCCAAAGAAACTGAATCATTATTCTGTCAAATATTCAAATGTCGCGCCCCGCACGGACGACAGGGTTTTGAATGCGTTTCATCACACCCACTTGGGTAACGCCACCTTTCAAGTGGATATACACTGGAAATTATCACCAGTTGGATGCAACCCAACTCGAATTTAAGGCCCGTACAGAATTGGCTCATTGGCTATTAAACTAAGATGTGGATCTGACGATTGAAGGTGGATTACCGGGATAGCACATATACCAATAGCAATGGTCTGTGAGCTGAGACTAACTTGTTTCAAGTTTTATAAACATGGGCGGCCATTTTGAAATAGGCAGTAACACCGTAATTTGTATCTAGGCAGTACAAAACGCCTAATTTCTGCTAGAATCATGCATATAAGGCCCTCCCATTCTAAAATATAAAATATAATTACGGCCGCTTGAAACTCTGAAATAAAGACTGAAATACATTAGTGCTCGTTAACCATGTTCACTGGTATCCACATAACACAGTCCTCTGTGGCCTAGTGGTAATATCTCACGCCTAGAAAGCGAGAGGTCCGGATTCGAGACCGTGTATTTTTCGTCTTTATTTAGTTCTGTGCTCGCCAGTTTCTCCGAGCTTCTATATAATATTTACCGATTTACTTTCTCGGGTTGTATCATTTACTTGATCCTCGCGTGCATTGAATTGAGTTTCGCTTCGCCATAGATTCTGCTAGAATCATGCATATAAGGCCCTCCCATTCTAAAATATAATTGATAAAATGATGGAAGTAATGTCAGCATCCTTGGCTGAGAAGTAAAGCTTAGAGGGAAGATAATATTAGTTACTTTTCCTTTTTTTACAAAATGTAAAAAACCCAAATTGTTTTCAAATTTGTAGAAGTGATTTCATTAAGGGTCCATTTCATTATGTCTGAATATCCTTTCATGTCATTGTGTCCCTTTAAATAAACTAGTGCAAATTGCTTAATGTAGGTTACCTTGCAATAAAACATCGATTACCTTTTTCCGGGCCTTTTTCATTAATATTAGCGCTTAATTAGGCAGTTAAGCAAATGTTCTTTTAACATTAGGCCTATAACATTTTATGAACGATATGAGAACGTTTTATGAACGATATGAGAATATTTCAAGATTAAGAACGTAATTACATCTAACGTCCTAATAACGTTAAAAAGTGTCGACACTTTACGTAGTTTTAACGTAAAACACAAACGTTCAAATGACCAAAACCAAACTATTTCACAACATTCACAACGTTGCCACAACCTTATATTGCTAGCCTGGATATGTTAATGAGGTCAGATGTCACATACTGAGGGCAAAGGTCATCTAAAGTCAACTACAAACATTTAGAGACTTTGAAAAAAGGTTACACGTAGGGGCCTATATTACCTTTTGCCCATACATGTATTTATAAATCTACATGTTCTTATTTTTTCCATTCATAACAATCGACCCACACCGCCAACCCATAAACATTCAGGAGCGGCTACATTTTCCCACTCACCCAATAACATATCTTTATTAATATACATAATGCTGTTAATGGGATTCCATTATATTTGTAGGCCTAATAAAATTTCCGCCAAAATTTGGCATGTTTCTTATTACCACTAAACCTCACGAACAGAGAATTAAAAATAAAAGAAACAAAATAGTAATAACAAAAAGGTCGTTTTATTTTTCATTTCAAACCAACCTCTCAGCGATGCTTTGTATTTTTAAAGACTATTCTTGTTTTAGGTTAGGACTCACAGGGTCGACTCCTCCTTGACCACTAATGCAATCGGCGTGCCCAAGACCTTGACCACTATGGGATTTTGGTCTCGGCATTTTGGTTAATTCTATATTCCTGACCTCGGTACGGATCACTTACTTTTTGCGCTGCCTTTAATGAATATTTAATTTATATTAATGTATTTCCTTTTCGAATAGCCGTGCTCACTCGTATACGCAACGAGCTACAACGCAATGCACCAATTAGAGCATTTTACTCTATATTCACAAATTACATATTGATGTTGACAATTAAGTAGAATACTGCTTGCTTTTCGGCTTCCTCACAAACATTTTGCAGTCTTTTTGTCTTCAGCTCACTGGACACCACAAGTCTCTACGCTCTGTACTTGATTTTAGCATTGGCCTCTCAAGGCCTACATGTATTCCAGTTAACCACCGTGAAATCAGCTAAAACACGGAAAAGGCCGGTATGTCATTCTATTTTTACTGAATATTCAATGATTTAGGGTAGATAAGGAGTATACTGGGCACTTTGTCATCATATAGGCCTAGAATAGAGCAAAATAAAGGTACATAAAGTCTTTAATTAGGGATTCGATTAAAAACCGCGTTATGCATTTGTAATAAAAAAACAATCGGAAGTGAAAATAAATTAGCACAATACGTTCATATTATATTATTGTATGTTGTGTATGCGTGTGTGCGTACTTGTGTCTACGTATGTTATGCTTAACCACTTCCAGGGGTCTTTAATACATCAATTTCCAATTCAACAGTGCAAAAATGTATTTCGATCTAAATAGACTGAGAAACTGTTAAAACTCAGTAAATTGGCATTCATTCCACCGCAGCAAAGTAGTCTACACGTATATCATGCCATATTTGTCATGCAGCGGCTATATTGCTAGTTATTTAAACCTATTTATATCTATTTTAATACTTTGCAGTATGCATTTTATTGTCCCTGTCTCTTATTTTAAGATGATTGCGCAAACTACATGCATGACCAAAGACATAAATAAATTTAAAGAGATACTGGCACATTTGAAAAATAGTGCGCCCTCAAGATTTTTCAAAATCGATATTTTTGCATGGTTGTAAGGCTTTTATATACAAAAGCCCTCACCCGAAATGATTAAGACCAAATCAGCTTCCTTATGGGTAAACAGAACGATTTTATAATTAGCGTCGCCGGCGACGTTAAATTCAGCAGACGACGAAAATGGCGTTTAACACAAGAACATGGATGTTTCCCACGCTATGCACACTGTTTGATTGGTCTATAACCTTTGTGGTTTGTGTATCAGTGAGTACGAGTCAAAAATATTCATGTAATACACACATTTGTTGATTAAAGTTATGGAAAACTTAAAAGTTGGCCTACAAATTACCTGGATGTCTTTATCCTCATATAAATGTCCCTATCTGTTTTTGGGGTATGTTATTTTTATGTGTAAAATATATCTCTGTTCTTCCAATGGCCTAGACTATCATTTGAGAGCAAATTGAAGAAATTTCATATTTTGTGAAAATGTGCCAGTGCCGCTTTAAACAATAACATGTAGCCTGACTTGAGAAAGATCTTGAACATGTTTAAATTCAATATAAGCAAAGCAAAGAAAGCAAAACACGATTTTGAATAAAAAGTGTGTGTGATAAAACAAATGTAGACAAAATATGGCTTAATATGCAAAGTACTTCACATGTATGCATATATGAATGCCTATACACCCTTTTTCATCTTGATAAATAAAAACTTTTGACCTTTAGAGTAAAAAGACCTGTTTGTTTGATATTGATAGTTGTCAAAACACATGATTTAATTTACGAAATAAAGGTACTTCAATTACACAAGAGATAGCCAATATATTAACTAGAAAATGAAAACAAATAAAGTATGGGGCTAAATTTATCAAAAGCCTTTATGATTGCTTATTGTATATTCTAAGTGTGCTTATTTTTATAATTTAAACAGACTTGAGTTATAACATAACATAATCAGGCTACTTTAAAAGGAATGATCACAAAAGGATAACACAGCTTTTGATTGTTATAATTGACCCAATGACACAAAATACAGCATATTTATGCACATTAGCCCCTAATTATTCCTTGTCTCAATATTCTCTATTCTCTAAAAGCCACAATCTCAATTCTTTCCAAATTTTCCAAAAATATACTAGGGCAGAATAGAACCTACCATTTTCTGAGTACCAAAAATGATAACTTTACAAAATCCTATTATCAATATGTTCAATATCAAATACACTAAACTCAAATTTAAGCACTGTAATTCAGTAAGACCAACTCAATAAATGTCAATATAAATTTAAAAATAACAAAAAAAAAAAAGGATCATTCATGATTAAACGTGGAATAGTCCTTTTAAAGCGGCACTGGCACATTTTCACAAAATATGAAAATTTCTTCAATTTGCTCTCAAATCATAGTATCGGCAATTGGAAGACGAGATATATTTACACATAAAAAATTAACAAACACGCCCCAAAACAGCTAGGGACATTGATATGACGATAACGACATCCAGGTAATTTGATAGGCCCCAAACTTTTAAGGTGTCAATAACTTTAATCAAACAAATGTGTAGAGTACATGAAATTTTGACCGTACTCAATGATATTGACCAACACAAAGGTTATAGAACGGTCAAACAGTGTGCATAGCGTGACAAACATGCATACGGAGTGCGTGTTCTTGTGTTAAAAGCCATTTTCGTGTCTGCTGAATAACGTCGCCGCGACGTTATAATTATAAAATCGTTCTGTTTACACAAAGGAAGCTGATTTGGTCTTAATCATTTCGGGTGAGGATTTTGTATATAAAAGCTTTGCAACATGGGGTTCGCCATCTTGAGGGCGCAACTATTTTCAAAGGTGTGTCAGTGTCTCTTTAAATAGTTTTTATTTGAATTGTGCTGGCATTGACAGGATAGTCCGCCTGAAACCAGTTTGTGCAATAACCGTTTAACATGCATATTCCAGCCTCCTTTCGATAGGTCCATCCAGATAGGACCTCGTTCCTCCCTGTGTCAACCCCCTGGACCTAGCGACGAGCGAGAAGCTCGGTGGCTCGGTCAGGGAGGAACGAGGGTCCCTTTAGATGGACTACATTCGATCGTCATAGAGAGAATCAGGTCATCTTTAATATTGGGACGTGAATTGACATGTCTGTGAAGGTCGCAAAAATTACCCTCACGCAACATGCCTGACTGAAATTGATATTGACCATATTTTTCATTAGTAAATCTCTGACCTACAATTGAAAAAAAGGCTATAAAATTAAATTCATGTTATTACAGCAGTCAGTCCATTGGAATGGAAGAAAATGGAGATTATTGCTTGGAGAAACTGTAGTAATTGTAGTAGTAATTTGTACTGTCCCCGTTGTTATGGATATTTTTAATAGACGTTAGTCTGTATTATATATTGGAATTTGGTTACTTTTGGAAACTCCAAAAATGTGCCGACAGAAGACAGTAAGTGTGCACGTATTGGAGGTAGGCTGCCTTTTGCATTGTGAGAAATTTTGGACTTTTGTCACGGGGGGGGTTTTGGAAAGAAGGAGCGGTGTTTGGAGCTTAACATTTGATAGTTATGTGTTGAAGTCTTATCCAGGGCCAAAAGGCTTGTGTTGTGTTTTGGTGGAGGGAAAAAGGTGGAAATTTTGGACGAGTTGTGAGCAAGTGGTTTCAAGGAAAGTGGAGTGTTTGTTTTTGTCCTCCGAACTGGCAATGTGGACCATAGTCCATGTTCGTAAATAGGGGTTGCAATTAGTAACGTGGTGATGTGTGCGCTATTTGCGGAAATAAAGGGCCTGTATAATTTTTCACTGATGGTGAAATGATCCATTAGAGATATTGTAGTTTTATTCGTTTATAGGCTATAGGAAAAACATAGTTCATGATGTAGTTTTTGAGTAATCTGGTTCGCTTTTATTATCGGTAAATATTATCTTCTTTGGCTATTAGTGGTCGTGTCAATATGTCTTCCATAAGCTGGTGACGAATGGACGGGTGTGTCTAGCAGATTACGCACTTATATAAATTCCTAGTGGCGCAACGGCTAGGCGACTATGAAACATGGGTTATTCCCCCCCCCCGTGGTCAGGGTTCGAAAATCGGTCAAACGAAGTTCGATTTTTTATTTTTATGTTATTTGTTTTGTTATTGTTTGAGCTGTTTGTTACCAGAAAAGAAGTGCCGTTAGTTTGCTTTTTCTCCTTTTCCCCGCCCTTTTTCTACACAGCCCTTAAAATGCATTCACGAAGGTTGGAATAAGTAAATGAAAACAAAATTATAATGGAAACAAAAGAAAGTAAATTTAAACATAAACTATAAAATACAAATAAAAAAAATTCAAAAAAAGAAAAAAACGCCTAAAAGACAATAAAAAGAAGACAAATAAAAAGACGAAATAAACCAAATAAAGAATTTAAAAGGAAAACAATATTAAATTAAAATTAAGTAAAAACATACATAAAATAATATAAGCAAATTAATTAAAATAAAAAGTATAACAATAAGGTAATAAACAAAAAAATTGTAAAAAAATAACAAAAATGCAAACTAAATGGAAAAACATCAATAAAAATGCACTTAAAATGAAAATAACGTAATAAAAAGAAAATAATCTTTTAAAAATACTAAACACTAAAAAAAATTGTAAACAGTTTTCTTCATTGATTTCCATATCATCGACATTTATAAGAGTACAATACAAAGGAAGAAAAAATAATACAATTATATAGCGGGGTGACCAAAAGGCAAAGTTGGCCCTCGTTCCTAAAAGTAATATAAAAAATTTTTTTGATATAATTAAAAAAATAAAAACTACAAAAAAATGTTTCAACAAAAAGTTTAGGTAGATTATTAGACACCGTAATGAATCAAAACCAAACCATGCAACAAATTAAGTTAGATCTAGGTATTACGCTATCAGCATATGATGACTTTTCTGCTTTTTAAACCCGCCATACATGTTTTTAGAAACACTAATATTCGGTGAAAATTCATTCGTATCTGGAGCCATGGTTCTTTTCCCTCTTGATGAAAACAAATGGTTTTACAATGTCTAACGTACAACTCATCTATTGTTCGGTGTTTCCAGAATTAAGTAATTAAAAAAGACATTTAGAAGTAGGTGTGAAACAAATGTCGAGTTTGTATAACATCAAATACATACGTCAAACAAAAAAAAAAATAATAAAAAAAAAAACAATTATAAAGTGTTGGAAGCATCTGAAAAATAACCAAAAATACACGTGTTAAAATACGAAAAATAAGGGCAAAATATATGAAAAAATATTAAAACTAAAAAGTAATACAAACTAATTTAAAGAAATAAAAACCTGAATATAAAAATGAAAAAAAATGACAAATACATTTAAAAAAAAGAAAAAATACGAAAGAAAAATGTTTTTTAAACAATTATAAAAATAAAAAAATAGAAATGTGACAAATAGTGACCTAAAAAAAAATAAGCTTTAACACAAATATATTATAGAAAAAAAAAAGTGAGTTATTAACTGGTCAAAAAACAATATAAAGTTTTAAAAATAATGAAAATTTTTTTGTTCATTTTTTTTTCATTTTTCATGTGGGATAATGAGAAACCTGAATGGGTGGGGAGGTTGTGTTTGGGGGAAGGGGTGCGGAACCCTGGCGTTGATGGAAAAGACAACCCCGGGAGTATTGGGAAGGGAACGTATGGGAGGTTGAGAAGGAAAACCTGGTAGAGGTTTATGGGATATGAAATGAGGATGCCATTTATATTCCGTCAAGCGATTCTGCCCCAATATCATATTAGCGCATGACGAATATCAATGGTAATTACAAAAAAAAAACACCTGGGTAGTGGGGATGGGTAGTTGGGAATTCATTTGCCAGATTAAAAAGGATAGGGTGTGAAGGTAATGTAGAAAGTGCCCTGGTGCTAGTTAAAAGGAGGAACCTGGGTTAGTTGGGAAAGGGCCAATTTGGTGATGAGAAGGGGGATTGGGTTAGTTGGGAGACAACTCTGTGACATCTGGAGGGCACCCAGACAGTTGTGAAGGGGTCTTGGATAGTTGGCATGATGAAAAAGACCTTAGGACTTTAAGGCAGCTAGTAAAGGTGTCCCTGGTATAGTTGCAAAGGGCCCTGTGATCGGTAGCAGGCAAGGACCCTAAGGTGGTGACAAAAGTTTACAAAACGCTACAGGTTTACGTCTGATAAGTTCCGCACGGAACCAAACAACCCTCACCTCGGGTTACCCCGCCGCGCCGAAAACCGCGAAAGCCAAGAACCACTAAATTCTATTTTTGGTATGTCTAAGACCAAAAGCTTTCTTGGAAAAGAGCATTATTAATATTTGAGTAAAAATGTTCAAAATATGGTATATAAGCAAAGACTTTCCTGGATGTGTACGTCTTAATTTCTATAATACGTTAATGCTTCCTTACATCAATTATGGATTAACAGTTTGTGGAAGTGCTGGTAAAAATAGCACATCCTCATTATACGAAAACGGACATTAGTGTGACTCGGGAATTCGTGATCAAGAAGGATGTTCATTGAATCTTAGTTTTATAAAATATAATACATGAAAGTCTTTGTTATCTATTTAGACTGTGTACAAACTTTGCAATATACCTTACTCCCTGATGCTTTCGATCACGTGTTTATACAGCCAATTCTGATAACCATTCATGTAATTAAAGACATGCTTCTGATGATTTGTTGAAAAATCAACAAAAATATTGGAACTATAGTTGCTCAATGACCACAACTAAAGGAATTCTAAATTTATAAAAAAACTTGAGATGATCCTACCCGAAATTGAGAAAAAAAGAGTGCTTCCTTGTACCGGCCTCTTTTGGCAGAAAATGTTCAAGATGATGCTTTAAGAGAGGAGTATAAACTGAAAGTGTCCTCCAATTATAGGTCCCTTCTCGGCGCTAATCTCATGACTGTTTCCGTGCCCCCTTTCATCCACCCACTTCTAATATCATCCAATCCCACCTTTTCACTCAATTCCCCCTTTGCCATCCCCGCCCTTGCTCTCTTCTCCTAATTTAATCCTTCCCACACCCCCTCTACCACCTATCTCCACAGTTCAATTTTCCTACTTCTGCTTTTAACGCCCTTGACCCACGCTCCCCCATTCCCCTATGCCTCCGCTTCGTCCTTTTCCCCACTTACCATTCTTTCCCGTTCAGTTGTCCATAATCGCTTCCTCCCTCCTAGCCTCTAACTCTTCACGCTTTTGCCTCTGACCCCCATGCCTCCCCTCATTAAAGATCGTCCCCTACCATCCAAGAAATCCTCACCACCTGCTTCTCTTCTTTTAACTCTGCCTAGTTTCTGCTCTCAAATCTCTTCCTTATCTCCATACTTTTTCTCCCACCTCTTCAAATCATAACCTTCCTCCTTCGAACGATCCTTTCCCTCTCTGCTTCCTCCCACTTTCAATTAACCCCCCCGAACTGTTTTTTCTCTATCCACCTCACTCTCCCTCCCTCCACACCCGCCCCTTCACCCCTCCCTTTTTTTTTTTTTAATTTTTTACTTTTCCCACCCCCCTCCCTCCCCCCTCACCAATTGTTGAATCATTCTCTTCCCACCCTCTCCCACTCTTGTTTACCCTTATGATTACTCTCCTCATCCAACCCACCCCTATCTTTCTAAGCCCCCCTCGCGTTCTCGTATTCTCCCTACCCCCTCTGTCATTCCTTACCTCTATCTTCTGATCAAGCTTAATCCCCATTTATCGCCCCCTTCCTCCCTTCTTCCCCCTCCTTGGGCAACCTTTGCACCCGCCTTCGACCATACATCTTACTACGGCTCTGTTTGCCCCAAGTTTTATCGATTTTCCACCCGTTTTGTTCTCATGCCACACTCTCCTCTCCCTCAATCTCACCTCCTTCCCCATCCTTCCCCCTATCACCTTTTTTCCGATCCACTTGTTTCTTCCTGCCATTGCTCCCTCTACCCCCACACCACCTTCTCTTATCCTCCCACCTCCACCTTTTTGCAACCATGCCTTTCTCAATTTACACTATAACTTTATTTTCGATTGCCTCCGTTCTCCCTATACTTCCCTTTTATTCCATCGTCCCTTCTGTTCATTTTCTCCCCGACCTCGTTACAGGTATCATCCCATCTGACCTTATCTTCCCGCGTTTTGTCCTCGCTCCAGCTCTACTATATCTCTAACAATCTACTTTTATCCCTCTCCACAGCCTTACCACATCCCCCCCCTCCCTCCTCGTTTCCCCCTTTGTTCTCTCTTCTTCCCTCTCTTTGCTTCTTCCGTTCTCTCTCCCTTTCACTCCGTCCGCCCCTCCTCCACGAGCTAACCGATTCCCAGCTTGAGTACTTGTCACCTGCATACCCCATCCATCAAAGGTTTTCTATGGCTTTCCTGCCATGGTCCGACACCTGCATCATCCACAGCCGAATGGGTGGGGGCCCTTGCAATACCCCGCTTTCAGATATGTATGTTGACATCCCTACACTTGCATTGCTAGAGTGCATGATGAAAGCAGATCTGACGTGTTCTGCATGCCTTGCGCTCCAAATATGATCGTGAGAGCCAGTGGAAAAGTACAAAGAAAATGCATGGTGTCGTTCAATGGAGAAAACACCTAGCGATTGCTGACGAGGCCACTGATTACACCAGGTGGGAAAAGGTTAAGAAAAACATCAAGAATCTTTTGTTTTCTGCACGCTCTGACTTTTGGCAAAACTATAATAATTCTTGATTGTTCAGGGCAATTTCCTCAAGTTTATTGAGTCTGAAAGTAGCGACCTAACTTGGCGTTCCATCATGTTTGACCTTCCAAGCGGGGTCCTTAGTTTTGTTGTCAGGTCTGCTATGAAGGACAGGGATAGTAACACCTTGTCTCTCCATGGCACACATGATGTCGTTATGTCGTTATGGAATGAGCAGTGCTGTCTCAGTACCGTGGAACTGTTTATAAGCAGACTGGAGTGGTTCATGGAGATTGTTTTCAGTCACGTAGTTGGTCAACTGCTTGGTAACAACACGTTCAACCACTTTTGAAAGAAATGGGAGATTACTGACAGGGCGGTAGTTCTTCAGAATGTTATGGTCCAAACAGGGGGTTTTGTGCAAAGGTGTGATAACCACCTCCTTAAGGGCACCAGGAACTTCACCTTCCCTAAGGGAACTATAAACAGCCGCAGTGATAGATGACAAAAGAACAGCTAACAACTTCTTGATCAACCATGACGGTGTGAATGCATTCCAAGAGTGGAAACAGGAGCTGAAAGAGAAGTATCAACTTCATGTTGAGTCACAGTAAGGTCATCCCTGATGACTTGGATTTTATTTCCAAAATAAGACGCAAAGCGATTAGCAAGTTTAACAGCACAATCATAGTCAAGTAACTTAGAAGGCTTTTTTGGAAATAACAGGTGTCCCTAAAAATCTGAAAATTCTGATTTTTGCACTGGTGTAAAGCTTTCTATCAAAAATATCCCCATTTTGAGAAATATTTCTTTGGTATAAAAATTGTGAAATTTCTATTTTCCTATAGGAGCAAATACAACTATGTTTTATATTGAAATATAAGCATATTAAAAAATCACCTTTTGTTTTCACTTTTGAGACATTTCTGTACCAAAATACAAGCTAAGAAATCTTTTTAGTGTCTAATCTATATGAAAATCACTACATATGACACCTCACATGGATGCCTCAAATCTCTCGTTGCACCTTTAAAGTCATTTCCACAATCAAGGATCTTCTTGTTTAAGAAAGCACAATTGGCGAGATCAGCTCACTATTGGGAGCATTCCTGATTTCCTTGAATTTCTGAAAATCCTGAGAGGAGACTTTGTAGCAATCCACTTTCTTTAAGCTTTGCGACCGATTACGCTAGCTGGTGCAATGAGTCAGTGAACCACAGGTGCTTAGGACGAAGCACCACATATTTAGTACAAGGTAGCGCAAGCTTATCAAGAAGTTGTGACAGGACACAGTTATACTGACCAACAATTTCAGCAACATTATCAGCACGAGCTGACTCCAGCTCAGATGAAATAATGTTATCTTCTTTAAAGCATCTTCATCAGAACGATATTTCCTAGATGAAATATTCATCACAACTGCAGGAGGCGTAGTCATATTAAGCTTACAGGCGACAAGATGGTGATCAGATATATATAAGATCCAAGACATGGATATCTTGAATAACATTGATGCATCACGTGAAATGACAACATCAGGAGTATGCCCATCACGATGAGTGGGACCTACAACAAACTGTTGCAAACCAAGAGAATCCATAAGATCCTTGAACTTTCGCGTGTAGCAGTGAGTCTGTACAAGTATCAAGGTGAAGATTCATGTCATCAACTACAATGAGACTTTCCTTTATGAATGATGTAGTCTTGCAACACTTGTTCAAACTCATGAGCGCTTGGATTGGCTTGCCACATTACAACCAAAGTTGAAACACTTTGTTTCAGTGGAGAAAACCAACTTCACAATGCTCAAAGCTTGTGATGTTGCTGTTTACGCTTGTCAGATTTGGAAACGATGGTGAGATTTTTCTTGACGATAACAGCTAGACCACCATGAGAGTCACCATGACCACAAGGAACATTGAAGACTTCATAGCAGGGGAGTGAGAAAATTCAAGTACAAAAGTGTCAGCACTGGCATCTCAGCATTTTACTCTGTTCAGGACGAGCAAGTATGTCATGTTGTTTTCAATAATCAAGTCAGCGATGATCCTTGGATAGATTTTTTCTTTGCAGATTGGAAATTCAAAGAAAAAAAACACTAAGGGCCTTGTTGGTTTGTGAAACGGATCACACGATGAGTTCAGCTTATTCTTTGTCCTCTTTTGTCTTCTTTATCTCGGACATCCCTTGAGCTGATTCGTCGGGAATTTTTGTGTAACGTTCACTTGGTAGATAGTACAAGTTTCTGTAATGTTTCACATCATTGGTGATTAGCAATAGGACACTCACTTGAATAGGAGTAATTAGGTAGCAGAGATAATACCATTTTAAGCTGGTCAAGTATTTCAGTGAGGATATTGGTGACAATTATCCAAGCTGCCAAAGTCAACAAAGCGCCAAACATTCCATTGTTGTTTACCCTTTTCTGATAGCATCTAACATTTGAGGTCAGCATCACCAATTAATATAAACAGGAAGAAAGAGATAGAAGGAAGCACTTCCACAATCCGATTTTAATCTGTTATCAATTCAACCCGCACAAAAGGAAGGATTCACAGCGACCCTTGATGCGAAAACCCCTCTGCCGCAATCGATGATCGGCGAGAAAATTACTGTATAATTTTTTGAAACTCTCAGTCGGAACACGTAAAAGTGTAAAAGTATATGCATATTACAACATTTCCGGCTGTATCCGGTGTGTATTTGTTGTTGTTTTCGTTATATAAAAGTTAAGTACATCGTTATGCGTTCAGGCTTTACTGCCAAGACTGCCCAGTGTGAAAATTAAAGGATAAAGGTTTGACTAAATTTGAACGTTGACCGGGGGGACCGTCTTGGCTTTCGTGGGACACACGATGCTGTTCCAGGGGTCTGAAAGTGACCCATAAACGGGACCAATTTTCAGTTGAAATATACCCGGCCCCTAATTGCACCAGCTTTGGTGAAAATTACTTACTAGTTTTCAGTGAAATTACACCTAACGTACAGCAGGTAATATGACATCCTACTGTGCGATTTAAATATATTTTCTACTAGTATTATCCAGTATATTTGAAATTCCACTTATTAATTATTAATAAACGTCTTACTTGTATTGCAAAATATTTTGATTAATATGTAACAATAATTTTTCACTGTACTGCATTATTTACAAATTATTATCATATTGTTTTGCTGTAGGCCCATTCTATGATGAACAAATTAAAAATTGATTGAAGATTGAAGGTAATTTGACAGTGAGTTACACCCCTGCGGGACCTGTTCTCAATACATTGAAAAAGATACACATTTAAACTAGCCAACATACAAGAACAATTACACTTGTGTTTTATAATGAAGAAAAAAAACAAACGTAGGATTTTTTTGGCTGATATGTTTAGGTTAATTTCCCCCAGCGGGACTAGAACGTGATTAATTGAATGTGATACCCCTAGCGGTAGTCCCGCGTGCCAGGTAGTCCCTCTTTTTTCGGGACGAGCTGGGTACCGAACAAAATCCAAGAACCCCGGGGCGTGTTGATCGGTTCCATGGAAGCCGCCATATGTTTGGGTATTTACTCGCAGCATTCATCGAGTGCGTGATTCGCTGATTCCCGATGACCCGAATCTTTACGCAATGAAGAAACAACAATGAACTGAGATGTTCATCGAAAATCTGAAAGGATTATCCCGGAAGGGCCACGTGAGAGAATATGAACTGTCTCAGATAGGAATAACACTTGCAATTTGGGGGCGGCAATTCCTGCAGGTCTACCAAGAATTGGCGTTATAAATCGACAATGACCTAAATTTCAAATTTAGAAGACTCAATATGTCAATGATGATTATGAATCTCTCTCGGGCCGTACGCAGGATTTTTTTACGGGGGGTGCGGGTCTTCGAGAAAACGTGGACTTTTTTGGGGGGGGGGGGGAGGATGGGAGGGAAATGGACTACCGCTAAAATGGTCCATTTCTGGACATTTTGAACATCTCATCCCAAAAAGTGGACTTTTTGGTCATATTGCTCTAAATTTTTGGACCTTTTTACCAAAAAATCGGCCCCAAAAGTGGAACCCTTTCCCCTTTTGTGGAATTTGGGTGGGGGGGGGCGAATATACAGACAATGACCGCACTTCACCACTCTTTTCTGGTAAATTTGTCAACAATCACTGATGTTGTGATTGAGAAAATAAGCCCTCTTTCATTTTGAGTGAAGTTATGACAAGTGTTTGAAACCACACTTTTGCCCACTAAACATCAACACTACTTGATATCTTTACCAATGTTCTTGACCAGAAAATAACGCCAGCAGACCAGAATACTCTTTAGCGACATAAAAAACAACAATCTTAATCCAAATTTCCGTACAAGCAAGGGAAAATAACAAGAATAACATTGCAGCTCCAGGAACTGATTTCAAACAACTGATGGAACATGTTTACTTGACGATTGTGCGGAACAATTTCATGGTAACTTCTTCACAACCAATTCTCACCAATTTACAACAAAAATTCCCCTAATGTACGGACAAAAGTAACAAACGGTACGTAAACAATACCAAGCCATGGAATACTGCGGGAATAATAAACAAATAAACACTAGAAATAAATTTACAAAAAAAAACATAAAATCTCGGGTGAAGCGACAAAAAATAAAATGTATTATTACTGGAATATAAACTCACTAAAAACAATATCAAACATACTTGGCGTCGTACCATCATTAAAATATGGGGTGGTAGAAGCACGAAAGGGAAACACATTTACTTCCTTGACGGCACAAGACAAAAATCACTGATCTCCACTATGACAAGCACCAAATTTAACAATTTTCTTTTTGCTGAAATAGGTCCGAAACTGATTAAGATAATATTCGGCCGGCAAAACTGCAAATCAATCTTCACAACCGGTGTAGAAGTAATTATAGTCCGGCGTACTCACAGTCCGGCTACAACGGTAAGGAATAGGGCACTCAATTCAGTTGACTCTTCACGCAACATTAGTTTCACGCTTTATTCCGTCATCGTCTATGGAGCCCGGACTATGGCTCCTGCCGGACTATAGTTGCTTTCACACCGGTTTCGGAGAAAGAAATTCTTGATATCACTAGCAAGTTCAAAAATGGCAAGAGTCCTGGTTTTGATGATACCAATCCAAGCGTTGTCAAGGAAATTGCTCCCTTTATTGCTGGGCCTCTTGCTCATATTTTCAATCTTTCACTTTCCACAGGTATCTTCCCATCGGCTCTCAAGATTGCAAAAGTTATTCCTATTTTCAAAAAGGATGACCTCCATTCCTTTTTTAAATTACCGTCCGAAAAATCCTTGAGCGCCTCATTTATAATAGGCCTGATAATTTCTTTACATCTAACAATGTTTTTCACGACAATTAGTACGGTTTTCGGAATAAACACTCAACAGACCTCACTCTTCTTGACATATGTCACAAAATCTCTTCCGTACTATCAGAAAAACACCACACTATCTGGTCTTCCTCGACCTCTCCAAAGCCTTCGACACTATTGATCTTGACATTTTAATCTCTACACTCCATTATTATGGTATACGCGGAATCCCCCTTGAACTTCTTTCGAACTATCTCCAGGATCGGAAGCAATTTACCACTTTCAATCGTCACTCTTCTAATAGTACATGGGGAAATGTAATTAATGTTTTGGTTTAGTTTTTTCCATGTACAATTTTGACACCAATGTTTTTTCAAATACAGAATTTCATGGAGAATCTGAAAATCATGGGTGTCATTTTTTTTTAAATGTGTTCTTGGGTGTTTTATAAGGGGGAAAATTTGTACAGAGGTAAACAATAAAAGTGTTTAAATTGTTTTAATAGAATGGTCCAATTTTGTTGAAACTGGTTTTAAATCGTTCATTGGGTCATACTAAATAAGAAAATGTATATAGAATCTGTGTTTCACCTTCAAAGTGAGACTTTTACAGGTAAGACTAGTGGTCTCCCATAGACCCTGTGGCCCACGGCCATATTTGCCCTCTTAATTATCATCAAAACGCATTTAAAAAAATGCCAATGGAATCCTCATACAATTTTGATTTAGAAAAACCTTGGTTGCAAGATTGTATATTAAATTTTCACAAAATACAGTTCCACATGTACTATAACCTCCTTAAGCTTCTAGTATCATGTGGCGTCTCTCAAGGCTCTATATTTGGTTCTCCTACTCTAGCCATATATTCAATGACCTTGCCCAAACCTTGAAAACACTTTTCCTATGTACTCTTTGCAGTATAATACAATTATCCCTGAATGTTAACATAACTAATTATTCTAACTTTTACACTACCAAAACAAAAAACGTTCAAAACACTGAATCATCTTCACTATTGAACAATATTCCAATCGAGCACGTTTATCATACAAAAATTTTGGTAGTCAAGTGTATAGACAATTTATTGGAACTCACATATCAAAACACCAAATCAGGTTTCTCCAAAGGGTAGTCCTTTACTTACGGCCCTCTGAATATTTTCACAGCCCGTACAATGTTTTTGAGGGACCCCCTCAAATTTAAACTTGTTTGAGCGTAAAAAATGAAAAGAAGGTAATAGCTCAAAGTTCAGTAGTTTGTTTCTCATGATATCTTTCATACAACCCAAAAAAAAAATCCATGATGTGATGGTGTACTCGATTTGTTGCATTGGCATGGAATGACGCTACTGTGAATTTGATTATTGTTGTCATATTGTTAATTGCTGTGTGGGACATCCCAAATTCTTGAACCAATCATTTGATAAAAGTTTATAATAAACATATTTATTATATAACGATTCACTATAATGTGTGACAAGAGCATCTTTGTTTGTGGTTTAAAGGGTATTCCGTACCTTAACGTCCACGAGACAATATGCAAAAATAATAATTATATTTCGAAATCTCTGAGTCAGCCTTAGTTGCATCAACTACATTATCAGCTCCCCCAGCACACCGAGGCACGCGCCACTGTAACTTCAAAATCTTCCCCTGGTATGGGGTTCTGGAAAACGAAAGTTGTAACTCCAAGGTTTCCCGGGCCCGCAATTTCCCCCTCGCGCCCTGATATGTATGCATAAAAATGTATTGTCCACAACACTTTGAATAGCACAAGTACTTTGGATGTTGGTATTAAATTGATCTGAATTCAATGCCTAATACTAACGGAAACTAACAAGTGAGGTGAAAGACCACTATTATAATGGTTAATACCTCCTGCACAAACCTGTCATCATTTCAGACCTTGCTTGACCCTGCATGGCCCTCGCCTTGCTTACCCTTAGCCTATCATTGTCCCTGTACGATTCTGTGTTGTCCTGTCCTCGTCAATGTCTGTCCTGTCTTATAAGTGTCTCCCCTTAGTATTTCCCCTTCATAAATTATTATTTGTCCGTAAATTTTAAAATGTTTAACGTCATTAACAAAGGAAGGGAAAGCTTACAGAACTCAACCGTTGACTTCTACCAAGTGCAATGCCAGTGCGATTCTAGCCAGGCCAATGAATGGAAGGTTCCTTATTGATGAAGAACACAATCCAATTATATTCCCTCCACAAATTATGGAGACTGCAAAACGACCAGATATCATTATCTACTCAGAATTAGCCAAGATAGCAGTACTTATAGAACTGACAGTGCCAATTGAGCAAAACATGGCTGATGCAAATATGAGAAAGAAATGCAAATATACTGAACTTGTTGCAGAATGTGAGAACCGCTCATGGACCACTCACTACTTCCCTATTGAGATAGGAAGCCGAGGGTTGTATAATACATCCATGCCAAAATGCCTCTCAGCTCTCGGCATTCCAAAGGGAAAGAGGAAGAAGATCATGGACCATGCAGCAAAGACTGCCTTGAGAGGAAGCTATGCTATCTGGCTTAGCAGAAACTCAAAAGCCTTCCAAAGGATGACTTTGATACCAATGCCAAACATCAACTCAGAGGGAAGTGAGACGGTTGTGGCCACGCAAAACTAGTTGAATCCACCAAAGCCTGGTCCGAAGCCCAGGAACCTCTGAAGTTGCCTACCAAGCACTAGAACTTTTTTTCTGACATCCCCGTTGCCTTCCAAGAGAAACTACACCAAGAGTGCACATTCTAGAACGGATGGACGAGCTCTGAAGATATACAATGATCTACTTCTTCTTACTCGTATCTGGTTTTTTTTTTTATTATTGGCAGTGTGGGATCAAAGATTAAAGCCCCTCGGGGTGTATTTTGATCTCTCTCCATTCAGTTAAATACACATTGTTATAATCATATTATAGTATGTATTACCGTACTACTACCTCATTCAATATATATAAATTTTATACAAAAAAATTACAGAATAACTTATAGATTTTGTTGAAAATTATGTACTTGTAATAAATTACATTATATCATATTGATTTGTAGCTACAATCGTTATTCTGCATGAATGAAATATATGAACCTGAACCTGAGAGAAAATATAAAATTATCTTTTTATTGCATAAGGACAGTATTTTCAGCTTATTCACGTCAGGGTGATTTATAATATTGGTAATCATTCTAAATACGGAAAATTGTATTTTTATGGAAATGTCCTTGTATCTCTTCGAATACATTTGTCATAGGGCCTAGAACTCTTTGTACGCTGGGCAATTCTGTAAAAGTTATAACACATATAACATAATTGAGTGGTATATGAGATGGTTTGCCAAATATTTACAGGTCATTTGGGAAGCCATCTTCAAAGACTAGGCTTTTTTTTACTCATTTAAATGCATTTTAACGCTGATTCTGAATATGCCCAATGAAAATAAATAATTTTGAAATGTTTATAACAAAAAAAAAAAAACCGTCGGGGTTCCTATGGACCCCAATTTTTTTTTTTTTTTTTTGCGCTGGCCGCTTTTTTTTCGTCGATTATTTTTTGTAATTGCCTGCCTTTTAAATGCGTTTCCTTTCATACAAAAAAAAATAAATTGGACCTAGTACTGTTAATGAGTTAATTAGTGAGATCCCATGGAAACCCCCGGCACTAATGGATGCCCGCCGAGTATATTTTTAAAAATCAAAGAACTATAGAAATTTTTGGCTAATATATGTGCACACATGCATGTAGGTAAACCATTATTAGTAACATATAAAAATTATTAATCCTTAATTTACTGAAAACAAAGCATTTCATGATATGGACCTTGCTAAACCGTTACTGTACAAGCTCTGTGGGAAAATGACGTGTATTTTGCACACCCTTAAAAATACAGGATTTCCTCAAATTGACAGTTTTATGTTAAATATATGTAAAAACATGGATCTTCTAGAACAGATATCAACATAAAGTTACTTTTCAAAATGTATGATGAAAGCGCAAGGCTCATTGGCGTTTTCCATCTTTGCTTTTTTTACTCATGCATCAATAATTCAAATGAACACGAGGTACGCTTTTATGTTCCTTTCCAACGTCATGTGTGCTCGATGTTGTGAAAATGGTTAATACACGTAAATATCAATGCGCCGTAGTCTGCGCAACACGTTACAATAATATCGATCAATATATAATTTATATCATATTCAGGAAAAAAGTGGTTGACTTTGTCTGCATGATATGAATGTTGTACGGGTAGCTCGTGTGTTGTATTGTCTGAGAATTTGCAGTAATTGGAATTCACATGTGCATTTAACCATAATACTATCACACACTGGTCAATAGTATATTGGTAGTGCTTTCTTTAAAGAGACACAGGGGCACTTTTCATATTCAGAATGCTTACCATGTACCAATGTATTAAATCGCACCTGTAGTGAATAAGCTGAAACGCGGTTTTTATGAGGGAATTTAGTATTTTCTATTGTGCACGAGAGTAAATCCAAGCATGCTTCTCTGTGGGGAACATGCAGGCAAGTTCCAAACGTTTTCTCTTCTACATGTACTTGTTTGGCAAATAAACCTCGGAAACGTTCAGGGGGGGGTACCCAAGTTTGGTTTGGGTAGAGACGTGCCTCCGAGAGTCTGGAAGTAGGACCCATATCTATACCATTTTTTGCCAAAAAGGGGACACATAGCTATACCAGAGATGCAAATTTTGGACCAAATTTAACACAAATTTGCTAATTTTTCCTCAAAATGTTGGCATTTTAAGCAAATTTTGAATATTTTGGCTTCAGATTTAAGAAATTGGACTAATTTTCCAAACATTTTTAGAAAATTTTGGCTTCCGAATAAGAAAATTTGACTAATTTTCCAACAAATTTGAGAATATTTTGAAAAAACAACCCACTGATATACCAAAATTGGCATGAAAAAAGGGGTCATTGCTATACCAGAAGGCTGAAAATGAGACCGATGTCTGTGGCACGTCCCTGTATGGTCATTTGTGTTGAGTACCCCCCTGGGGAAACGTTCTTGGTACTTGCTGTTCGACAACCAAACAAGTGCAAATTTAGAGACATTTGTTTCCTCCAAAAATGCCCTCGTGCCCCCTTTAAATTCGTTTGGTGGGAAGCTATTAAAGTAAACACGTGCATGACAATGTTGTGTATGGTTAATTTGTTAACACTTTCCGCGCTAGAACTGACCTGGATATAGGCGGTTCAATTTTTTTGGGAAAAAAGTACAATTATACATTTTATAGTTTTGAGGTCAGTTTCTTTATAAATGACGTTGGGTTAATTTTATTTTGAAAAATCTCTTAGCGATGATTTATCATTAAGCGCTTGCAAGGCCACCGTGCGTGATACTGCTCAATTCGCAGCCGGTATGAAGAGAATCAACCATGCATTCCAACGAACACGGGATAATAATTTTCATTATGCAGATGTACGGGTTATAATATACAGGGCTAGTTCTTTATCCATTATGCACGTTACTGTGGTAACCTGAGGACTTACACCAGTGCTACTTGCTTTATTCTTTAATTATGCCCAATATATTTACGTTATTGCATACATGGTATATCGTCTTTTTTTTCTACAGTTAAGAGCTTGTTCGTCTCTTCTGATTATACCAGTTAAGGATATCATATGTGTATTTTTACTTTCATTTCAGACTGCAGCTAAATGGAATATACAGATTCATCAATATTATGAGTAGACTTGACTGAATGGCCTCGCACACATTATGTGATTCGTTAATTTTCTGATACCACTTGTTGTTCAGCTCTGCAGAGTGCAAAGATGGGCACATTTATCGGACACGCAATACCTGGAATCATGTTAATACTTTACGCCATATGGCACGCAATTAAACAGGCTTATACTCATGTCAGACTTGGTGAGAAGTCCACCACACCTGGTATCAATTCCAAACTACACCGAGATGGACGATGCCGTAAAGCGCGACCAACCACTCTAGTGGAAGACGTCCCGCTTTTTCCACACGACAAGATTGTTGCAGGTGCCTTTTTTCTGGCGTGTAGCTGGGGTGGGGCCGTTGGTATAGTTGCTTACGGACGGTTTCGTCTTCTGAGTCACAATGGTTCCTTCAGCGAAAATCTGAACAACTGGCAGCACGGAACAATGTTTGCCTTCTTTGGTATTCATTTTATGGTTTCCATACTTGGCCAGACGAAACATCGTCTGGAACCACAAATGGAGAAGCTCTTTCAAGCGATCCCCTTCTTCGTCGAGGCTTTTTTGTTCCACTTTCACCTGCATGACAGAACTGAATTAGACATTCATCTCCATAAGCTGCTCGTCCTAGCCATTATGGGCAGCGCTGTGTGCCTTTTAGCGCAAGTTTGGAATCTAGGGGATCCACTCCTGGAACACATGTGGGTTGTGTTTTGTTTACTTCACGGCATGTGGTTCTTCATGACTGGGTTCGTTCTGTACAATCCGGTATATCATGGCAATACTTCTTGGAATCGTGATGAACATACATCCATGATGATGGTGACCGTCATGTTTACATGTCAATTCCTCCCTCGTCTTATCATCAACTCCGTGGTGCGATGGATCGTTATTTTTTGTGTCAATCGTTGGGCAAATGCCGAATTTTATCCCAAATTGGTCAGAAAACAGGGTCGCAATTTCCTCTTTCGAACGGTGAAGATACTGCTGAATTGCGCGATTGTTGGATATCACTGGAAATGGATGTGAAGTAGATGACAGTTCTAACCTCACGATTGAAGGATATCAGAAAAATATAAGTACAATCATACGTTATTTCTGCATATTTGAAACTAATTTGGATTATTAGAACTGTACGATTTCCATGCAAAACAGGATTTTATTTCATTACCATACAAACGATAATTTCAAAGCAATTTAACAGCCCATGACGTCACTGCCCTGCACCAGGTGTGCATGAAGAACGTGTGTGTTTTGACTTGAAGCTTGCATGCCAGAAATGTTTTTAAAGGAAAATTTATTTTACCATTCCGATTAAAACTGGCAACCAGTCTGTTTATGAGTTCACAGTTATGAGGCGCAATTACCGTAATGACCACGGATCACGTGCAACCTTGGTCCGGAGCAATGTGTCACTGTGGTTGCAGTGTCGATTAACACTTTGAATCAAACGCTATTAAATTACATCCGTAACTTTCGAGATATGTTCGGGAAACTTTACGAAAATACAAACATTAACATTATTTTTCAATCTGTGGAAATGATTAATGTGATTATTGCGACTGATTAAAATGATTTCGTTATGCTGATGAAATTTGAAAGCAAATTCCACCGATGGCAACGAGGTATGGAAGGGGACCGCGAGTGGACACATGAGGCGTCCCAAGTAGGACAACGGGAGCCTTAACTCAAAACTAATTGTAAAGAAGCAGTGTCCCGAATGGAATATGAAAAATATTTAGAAACATATCCAAAGTTTACAAAATCAATGAGGGAATATGTAATTTATTGAGGATAAATTTTAACAGGATAAAATATGAAAGGGCAAATGCATTGAAGGTATATCAACATGTTCGTCACCCTTCTGATTAAAAAAGGTATAGTTTGCCCTATCTGCAGATTGTAGTTCAATATAAGGAAGCCGCAAAATGTCTTCAAGGTCACAATTGGGGTAAAATTTCAGATATATTTGGTCGTTATTAAAAAAAATGGCGTCCAAATTGTTCGTCTCATGGTTCAGGAGCCGAAACACATCACTGGTTGCAACCAATGTAAAAGTCGTTGCATATTTGGAATGCAAAGTAAAAGGGTCCACTGGAGGTCAAAGTCTAACTCTTGTAATTCTTCTAAGAACTGTCCACAATCATACAATTATTCAGTCGAGTGTGACCAAATGACAATTAAAAAACCAGTTCGAAATCAAATTGACGATTCTTTACCCCAGGATGACTTTGAACTCTTATGTGCCTTCGTACTGAAATTATAGATCAGAGATATGGCACCAATACTTTACCTTTTATTAACCATTGGGACGGTAGCCCAATGAACTGGTACACTTTTAAATCGATTCGAACTATCCTCCCCCTTTTCCATCCATCCACATTTGTTCACTACGTTTATTTTGGGTAAACTTTTGATAGCTTATTTTGGTCAATCCCACGGTAATGTTAACAATGTTGTTTTCGTTTGCATTGTGTTTGGGTCAACTCATAAATATATTGGAACTAAATCTAACTCAAGCAAACGTTTTTATCTTGTGCTTTAAAATGTTCATATTTAACTTTCAATAATAATAGTTGTAGATTACTTTTATACGAAACTCATACTCGGTCTAATTCGGTCCAAATTCATGAGCTTGTCATGTGAATTTCTACAAAATTATCAATGTGCATAAGCCTTTCTTAGATTTGCGGTTATTCTAGTTTGCGTTCGTGATATCTAAACGCATTACGATATTTGATTAGGCTAGGCTACTTGAAACATTCAAAGTGAGGCTTGTGTTTTAAGTATTACCAATAAATTAGTTTGCATTCTGATCGTCTCGTCACTAGAGATGCCATGGGCTTATCCCCAACGTCCCCAGAGGAAACTCTGACGATCACCGCAAAAAGGGTTAGCGTTTATTGTTCCTTGTTAGATCTAGGTCATTCCCCCCTACCCAGGCAGGCGTCCATCCCGTTTGTGCCACACGGCTCATTTTTGTGTTTAAGTTATTTCAGACCTAGCGCCCACGCGACTCGTAACCCCCAAACAAAAATTTTTTATCGTACATATGACAATTTGTCAATGCCAAATCGCATTGTTAACTTCCGGTAAAGATTTTTAGGACTCCTGACCTATGACCCTGTCAATATTTCGGGAAAATGCCTTTTGGTATTTCCGAAAAATATTCTAAGATACTTTTGATATTTAAAAATATAAAATTTGATTAATTTGAAAAATACGATTTTTCTTTTTTGGTTTTTTTAATATTATTATCTTTTTTTATAAACAAAATTATTAAAAACCATATATTGATTTGGCAAAGTCAGGAGTCTAATAGTGGCAAAACCTTCCCACAATGCATCACAAATCTGTAATGCCGATTTCGCTCTTAGTTTTGTTGGCATGGTCTGTTTTATAATAGTTTTTTTCTTCCAATTTTGTACCAGTTTTCGTTTTAAAAAAATGATCTAAATCTCTATGTCGTGACACAATTTTGGGCGGTATTTGGTTATGAAATAGCGACAGAAGGAGTTTAAAATGATTTAAATGTTGGCGGAACCTTTGAGAAATAATGGCAGTTTACTATCACATAGACCCCTATGCATTTACGTTCAAATGAATCAACTATTAACCCCCTGAGGTCTCCTTTCTAACAGTATCTCCGATTGGCTCATGTACGTGATATACATAGGTATAACCTTCATTAACCAATCAAAATTAACATTCTATATATCTGTACAAACTTTAGCGTTTCTTACCATGTCTCTGATTGGCTAAACTACGTCCATAACCTGATGTATAACCCAATAAAATCTCCCGGTAGACTTCAGGGGGTTACGGTTATTTGACAGCATGCATAGGGCACCGACAATGTATGTCATTTCTTTTCGAGAACAACAGACTAAGCGGTCGAACAAAGTGACAAAGTGAGATGAATATTTATTAATGTTAATACGTATATTATATAAAGGTGAGTTTCGTGATTCCAGCAACTTTTGTTTTATTCGTTTGTTCACTTAGATATCCTTGAGAAAATCTTATTCACAGATTTTAGTAGATTCCGATCTTGCGGTTTGTTGTGATGAGCAATTGATTTTTCCCGAGGGCCATAGGCCACTGTGCTTACTTTTGTCCGTGTACGGATTTTAGAAAATACGAAAATGCCAAATTTCTTACAGAACAACGACCGAATTTGCGCAAGTAAGATTAGATACACTGGATAACTATGGCTAACGGTTCAGATGATATAAAAATCTAAACTTTTGAGGTAAGTCGGGTGGACGAGGTGGGGATCCGAAATGACCCTGTACTGTTATTACTAATTGATATGATTCACAAGAAGCTACTGATAATGATATAGTCCATTTTATTTTTTCCGATGATCACGGTTACATTATATTAAGGAGGCATTTCGTGACAACAGCCTCGTCCCCCGACTTGCCCCAAAGATTGCGATTTTGTGTCATCTGAACCGTTAGCATAGCAACTTGCCACGTGTGTGCCAATCTAATATGCCAAATTTCAAACATGTCGCTATTAAAACACAAAACACAAGATTGGAATCACTGAAATTTTTGGAATAAGCTCTATACTAGTGAAATATGGAGGGATGGGTAATAGGAAAAAACAAATAGGCCAATACACACTGAAATATTCAGGGCAAACAAGTTGATGTCCTGTGATGTCTTGAACAAAGGAGGAAAAATCAAAGTTGGCAAAATTATCGCAGTACTGATTATACGTGACATCTGTTGCCGGACTACATGGAGGAGATCTGGGGTTTATAGGAAATAGAAGAAGGCAGAAATTTATCCGGACAATTGTTCTGCTATTCCTATGAAAATCCAACAGCTATGATATGATGCCCAATGGTATGGTTTCATGCATACTTTATACCTATTTGTTCTTAATTTTTGTTTTAGATTTGAAATAATCTTTAAAAATAGATCCCCTTTGATGGATAGGAGTGATATTCATGTTGCCTGGTGGCTGGAATGTTCGAAGGGGTATCTTATTGAGGACGTTCAAACATTTATCGACCAATAATGGGTGAACGGTTATTGATTTCATGAGCCAGAAAGGGGAAAAGTTGTGTAAAGGAAATAGCTGCCATCAAAATTATGCTGCCCCGGTTTTCACTTTTAACAAATGATGCTCGTTTTAATTTCTGCTTTGACGGTCTACGTGATAAATGAAGAGCTATGAAATTAAGCAGGCTGAAATGTAACTTTTTGAATCAGGTCCATATTAAAATATGAAGGTTGATGTGATTATAAAGTTTGTTCATTATCAGGGAACAGAAAGTCTTTGCTACAATGGATTATTGGTTAGTGTAAAATGAATGTAATATAATATATATATATATATATATATATATATAATATCTATAATATATATATATATTAATATATATATATACTAATATCATATATTATATATATGAAAATTTATGAACCAAGCCACAAACAAACACACACAAAAACAGACACACAAGCCTACACACACACAAGCTGGTTTTTCTCCTGTATTTCCTATAGACCGTATTCAATTATGACGTCAGCCACCAGACATGTTGGGTGGACAAGATGCAATACATATTCCATGACACACCAGGTTAGCGAAGTTGCACAGGGATCATTGACAGGTGAATGATGTGTAAGTATGGAATGTTTCTATCTTGTCCACCAAACATGGCTGGCTATGAATAGGTCTATAATTCTGAGGACATCAAAAGACTATCAAAGGAACTGCGTGTCCTCTGTCACAAAGGCCCGGCGCAAAGGCAACCACGGAATAAACTGCCATTGGTCTATACTTCCAAGCACTATTCGAAATAATTTCTTTCCTGTGTGGGTTGGTCCTCGAACATATAGCATAGGCTTACGCACGTACGTATGGTATGACTGCATGTACTTATATACAAAGTGTTCCACAGAACGATATTCAAAACTGCTGAAGCTGAGAATTACATTTTATGGAGGATATTAATTAACTCTTTTGTATAAATTGTGCAAATATCCCATGACAATCCGCCACGCAAGCCAGAGATATGCGGATCAGTGAAGGCCCATCGTTTTTTCGCCCATTCCAATGGGATTTACAATTATAGAGTGGGCAAATATGCACAAATTTTTTCTATGGCCATTGGCTGCTCAAAACAATTCTGGGAGCATTTTTATGTCAAATGAATTTTGATATGGGTTTTCCATGGATTTTAAATCTTATTTTTTTTGCTTGTAATTTCTATTTTGGTAATCCTATTTGATTCCCAGCACTTTGGCTTCCAAGACGACAGAGAATAATTAAAGCACTTGCTCCGTGGGAATTTAATACAATTAAATCCTGGCACTATGTACTGTACAGGCCACTCATTGCAGATCAAATCTACCTATGACTACTTTATAGCTCCTGGTTATTACTACTGGCCAAGTCTTTCCAGTGTATTTAACAACTCCGAGCTAGAATTTCCCCTATCTCTAATAATAATCATTACAGCATCATCATGCATAAACAATAAACTTTGCACTAGCATCTGCACTGCACCACTTACATACATAACATCATTGGAAACCCAGAATTTGGCATCTGTTTTTGATCTCAATGCATAAACAAGTTGACCTCAGTTTCTTAAATTTAGCAATTCCGGGGAATCTCTTGCACAATCTCTCCACCTTGATGTAAATAACGTGCATGATCAGTTTGGCACAACAACACTAGGGGAATTCCCTTTCTTTTTTCATTGTGACCAAAGTACCTTTTCCCCCCCCCGTGAGAAATCTTTTACCAAGTAAAATTTGAAGAAATAAAATATTATATTCATTCATAGAAAATGAGGCTAAGATAACAATATTCCTATAAATATGGCAAAGGAAAAATAATAATATTGTGTTGAAATCGAGGGCTTCAGTTTTACAAAGCGGTCATGTAGGGTACAATGCAGTCAATAGAATAGCCTTCCAGTCAGTAGAACCGACAAAAGAAACGAGAAAGTCGCATTATGTCCATTGTTTCAACAATTGTATTGATTCTGTTTTATACAAAGAGTTTACTGAAGCATGCTATAAGAGTGGTACAATGACCTTTTGCATAATTTACTGATTCTGGATTGATCTGTATACCAGCTATTGATTAAATACAGAATACCGCTCTCCTCCATGGATCATTGAAAAGCATCCCGTCCTTCGGAGGGGGGACGTTCACCCGTCGGTCCCGTGTACAGAGAGTTAAAACTGTAACATGTACGTACATGTCATTGTCGAAATAAGAGTAGGGTGAAAAACCCCTGACTGTTCCCAATCCGCCCAAGTCTCAAAAATTGCGGGCCACGTTAGGAGCGTCGTATTATGGATACACGCGGCCCCGGATCGCTTACACAGTTGAGTAAATCCTACACAACCACTAGTTAACAGCCAAGCATAGTGACTGATACATCTTCATATTATTTATTTTATGATGTCCCCTCAGTGTTGCATATCCTGGAAGGGATGTGACATGCAGTTGATCACCATCCAGTGTAGGCACCGGCAGTTGAAACTTGCTATGAAAAGATGAATAGAGCTCCGATATGGAAAGCATATCCAGGATCTTGACATTGCAGAGACCACAAATAAGTTTGACCTGGTGGTATCAGAGAAATTTGGATGGAGAGCAAGACAAAACAAAGAGAAGTTAAATTAGGACAGATGATATTCTTTAGGGCATGGAAGAACGTAGAATAGTACAATACAATTGCGCCGAATAAAAACAAAGTCAAACAAATGTGCAATGCAGCAAAAGACAGGAAGTGGTTGAAACATGGAATGGGGCTCAAGAAGCACACCAAGTTCAGAGTCAAAGAAACTACATGACCGAATTAGTAAAGTATCAAAACAGTTACATTAAAGCAAAATATGGAACCATAAGCATAGAAAAGGAAACAATTTTTGGAAAAATGGTATGGGCGTTAATGAAACTCTTTCCCAGACAACAGAAGGAAAAACTAGACATCAGAACCCTGTGGAGGTCACCTAGCCTCTCAATCCAAAAGACGGATCGGGCAGAATGGTGCAGAAGACGTAGAAAAAGGTCTCAAGACGCTCTGGACCGAATGTTGCCGAAAGCGCTAAGAAAGGGTCTCAAGACGATCTGGACAGAATTGTTGTAGAAAGCGCTGGAAAAGGTCTCAAGACTATCTGGAAAAAATGGTGCAGAATCGCTAGGAAAAGGTGTTCAAGACGATCGGGCCAGAATGTTGCAGGAAAAGCGCGAGGAACAAGGTCTCAAGACGATCTGGACAGAATTGTTGTAGAAAGCGCTGGAAAAGGTATCAAGACGATCTGGAAAGAATTGTTGCAGAAAGGCTATTAAAAGGTCTCAAGACGATTGGACGAATTGTTGTAGAAAGGCGCTAGAAAAGATCTCAAAGGGGAACGATCTGGACAGAATTGTTGCAGAAAGCGCTAGAAAAGGTCTCAAGACGATCTGGACAGAATTGTTGTAGAAAGCGCTAGAAAAGGTCTCAAGACGATCTGGACAGAATTGTTGCAGAAATCGCTAGAAAAGGTCTCAAGACGATCTGGACAGAATTGTTGCAGAAAGCGCTAGAAAAGGTCTCAAGACGATCTGGACAGAATTGTTGCAGAAAGCGCTAGAAAAGGTCTCAAGACGATCTGGACAGAATTGTTGCAGAAAGCGCTAGAAAAAGTCTCGCCATCATATTAATTGCAAGAAACGGATTGCATAGCGATATTAAAACGAATATCTTTTGATGTTTTTAGATGCTGAAAGGACAGACATTTGATTTGACAACCACAAAAATAGATTTTTTTAAAATTATTACCCAGCATAAACACGTACATAAATATTTTAAGAATGCTGGTAGGCTTAGGGGTCATAAGAATGTTAATGTAGCTCTGAGTGGGGTCATAATTTAAAATAATATGGGTTTTATGTTTTGATGTAGTGTCTTGCGTTGTTTCTCGCACCCTCGTAGAAGCAAGTAATGGTCTTTTTTTCTCTAAATTGTACAAAAACCAAACACAAAAATTAGTCCGAGATATGTGAAACAAATCTAGTGGGTGTGAATATTACTGTGTCAAAATATTATTACTTGCTACAAATGTCCTTCAAAATACCGCTGGAAATGAGCAGTTATGCTCCTTACTAAAAATAATCCCCTTATGATTTGCTTATAGGCATAGACTCTGTAAAATATAAGCCTACAAAAATTATTATAATTAAGTTTATGATTTTTTTAAGCTGGTAATTGTATAATGCATAATTATTTTATGCATACTATATACAAGCTTACAATGATCCTAATATCCTTTGGACCTGCGGAGACTGATACAATCTCAAGAGTTGTACCCCTTCGAAGTTCTAAAAAAAAAAAAAAAAAAAAAGTCCGAGATATGTGAAACAAATCTAGTGGGTGTGAATATTACTGTGTCAAAATATTATTACTTGCTACAAATGTCCTTCAAAATACCGCTGGAAATGAGCAGTTATGCTCCTTACTAAAAATAATCCCCTTATGATTTGCTTATAGGCATAGACTCTGTAAAATATAAGCCTACAAAAATTATTATAATTAAGTTTATGAAGTTTTTAAGCTGGTAATTGTATAATGCATAATTATGCTCCTTACTAAAAATAATCCCCTTATGATTTGCTTATAGGCATAGACTCTGTAAAATATAAGCCTACAAAAATTATTATAATTAAGTTTATGAAGTTTTTAAGCTGGTAATTGTATAATGCATAATTATTTTATGCATACTATATACAAGCTTACAATGATCCTAATATCCTTTGGACCTGCGGAGACTGATACAATCTCAAGAGTTGTACCCCTTCGAAGTTCTACATGTAACAAATTATTTTTTTAATACTGGCCTTAGGTGTAGAGTGTTTTTGTTTGTTTGTGCTTGGCCATAAGTAAAAATAATTTGTTTCCTGTAGAATATTAAAAGGAGGGATAATAATTCAGGACGCAATGGGGTGCTTTTTTGGCCATGGGTACTCTGTCGCGGCCATTTTAGCAGCAGATGTTGAAATAATACTACATTTCCTGAAATATATACCCATAATATATGGTTGCGAGCTATTTATAATAAGTAATAATGGGAATAATATGCAAATATTTCCTGCTACATGTTCAACCAACCGTATACAATGGTATACAATCAATCAATATGTCTATCCATCAATGTTATCACTACTACGCACACATAGACGTACATTGTTGTATGATTCATGTGTATTAGAATGTATGTAGGTATATCACGTTGTATTATCTATGCAGACTCAACACATGGACAGCAAATTTCAGGTGAAACCAACTCCTGAAATACCACTTTTTGGAGCGCCTACAGTAAACACTCCAATTACAGTGATCACTCCAAAAAGAGTTAAATTTCACTACCTTGAAAGTGTGAAAATGGTGTGGTATTCACTCTGAAACAAGTGAAAATCACTCTGAGAGGAGAGAGAATTTAGAAAACAATCACCCCTACCGTTTTTAATTTCACTGTTTTTTGTATTTGAGAAAAAATTATATTAAAAGTCCAAAATCAGAGACCGACTTATCATTGCTTAACCAGACTTTTTCACATTGATTGAAGACGGAGTCACTATATTTGAGAGAGAATTTATAAAAACAATCACCCAACCCCGTTTTAAATTTCACTGTTTTTATTTAGAGAAAAAATTGTATTAAAGGCCAAAAATACGAGACCAAGACTTATCAGTGGCAGTCAACTCAGTAATTTTACATTGATTGGAAGAGCGAGCAATATCATTTTTTTACGGGGAGAGGAATTAGAAAACAATCACCACGTTTAAAATTTCACTGTTTTGTATTTAGAGAAAAAAATGATATTAAAAGTCCAAATATCTGAGACCGACTTAATCATTGGACGTAACCCAACATTTTCATTGCTTGAGACGTAGCAATATAAATTTCAGGGGCATTACCCAACACATTTCGTAAGGCGAACACAGTCACTATAATATAAATCATCTTATTTACTTTTTCTGAATCTCCACGAGGGGCAGACGGTAGAAGGATTTTAGGCCCATGGTGTATAGCTTCTTTGAGTTGAGGCCATCTGACTCGTCGTATCAAATACGCGTTATAACTTTGACGAATGGGTTGTATCCTTTTCCCGATAGTGATATTATTTAAGTCGCAGTAGCGTAACCAGACCGATGGTTACGCCACTTCGGCTTAAATATCTCTGCATGGGAAAAATATAACCCACCACTGAATTCAAAGTGTTAACGAGTTATTAATATTTGTAAAAAATAATATTGCAATCAAATACAGCAAATTTAGTTGTTTGGACCGTTTATCTCACAGTCAGTTATATTAAACATTCGGGCCCCATTTAAACTCATAGACGTTCATCATTTCATGTTATGGCCTATCGCTAATGACTCGGAAATCATTCTTCATGACATTGTACGGTTAACAGTAAATGAATCTTGAGGTGGGGACTTTTCCAAATGTTCGGATATTTTCGTAACTTAAATCGATATATGGCAAAATATCTCATAGAGTTCTCAATTTTATGTAGTTCTCCATCTCCGAGCAAAGCATTAGTCACAATTTACCCCTCTTAACGCTTTTTGAATTCCGCGCAATGACCACAAATCATGATCCGGTGTATCCCGTTTTGAATGAACATTACTCTAAGTATCAAGGAGAAACTAGAATTGCGCGGTTCTCGGTTTCGCGATTTGTGGGGAGGTAATAAAGGTTGTTGGTTCGTGGGTGTCCCGGAATACAAATCGCAACCTTGTAGGGGCTAGCAGTAGGGTTGTTGCAATGAGTTGTTGACACATGCATGTAGAAGTTATGTTAATGTAGGCCAATTATATGACATTCGGGTTTTTCTGTGACATTAGGTGTTTTCTTAGTGTCTAAAAAGTTATTTTTTTGTAAAAAAATGTCTAAAATACTTGTTTTTTAGTAAATTTCGTGGTACAGTACTTAATTGGTTTAAAATATAGTAACTAGAGTAGCTAAAAAGCGACCTTTTAAGAGATTTTTAGCTAAATCTAAAAGAGTTCATATACATTGGAAAATATATATGTGTGTTGTGGAATGTAGTGTATGCCATTGTATGTACGTATGTAGCATACAAGTAGTGTAGTATGTGACGTGTGTGTATATGTATGTATAGATGTATGTATTCTAGTGTATGGTATGTATGTATAGATGTATGTATGTATGTTATAGATTTATGTATGTAGGTATGTATGTATGTATGTATGTATTATGATGTATGTATGTTACGTAATATAATAAATTGTGGGTGTGAGTTCGAAGTTTGTTTAAATGAACATACGTGGACGGGAGTGAACAGTGTGGGGTGAGTCTAACATTGTGGGGTGACTTTAACGGAATAAACCTCACCACTAGTATTGATGTTATCCGTAAAAAAATATAGAAGACTAAAAAAAAGTATGTATGTATGTATGTCTGTATGTTTAGATTATTGTATGTAATGGATGTAGTATGGTATGACATTGTACGGTACAGTAAACTGCCTATTGAGAGTGGGGACTTTTCCACAATGTTCAATTTATTTTCAGTAATTTAAAATCGATATGAGCAAATAATTCATTAGAGTTCTCACAATTTATGTCGTTCTCATCTCGAGCACAAGCTTAGTCACAATTTTACCATGAACGGGACTTTGACATTCGCGCATGACCACAAATCATGATCCGGTGTATCCAACGTTTTGAATGGAAATTCCTCTAAGTATCAAGGATATAAATATCATCAAAACTATTTGTGTTAATTTTTTCTTTGGTGATGATCTTCCTTTGTTAAGGTCATTCAACATCTGTCTGCAACTTCTCGAGTGTAACTCCCTCCTGCATATGTACTACCCCAACAGTATCCCAACAACTTGTCGTATTGTTATAAAACCCCTTCAGATACTGTTTCTTCATATCATGAATGGCTGCATTGCAATTAAAAACATTTACGTTGCCCGTCATGACCGCATAGTTGAGCACATTAGAGATGACGTAATTAAATACACCCCCATGTCGATTGTTTTAGTGACCAGCCCATTACAGGTGGCTTTCTGGACAGTCAGACAGATTTTCAATTCATTCACCATAACAAACCAGATCTCTTCATTTGTGGATCGCCAGACCATGAAATCATCATCGTTGAAATATCCTGTCCGTATGATGCCTTTGTGCACACTTGCTACAACACCAAATTTACCTACTACCAACCTCTAAATGAAACTCATTAATGCTTGCACCACCCCGTTTTCAGTGTAAGACAATCGTTGCTAATTGTTGGTATCTCGTCTTGGGGTACGTCCACAAAAGAGTAACTCTGGATAAAAATGTGGGTTACCCCACAAACAGACGTTGACCAAGCGGTCAAGTTTATTTCTCAAAAACACGTCTGCAGCTCCTTGAACATGTTGAATGTACTTCTCTGCTGCACTGTTATTATCCACTTGTATATCCAAAGTCATGCTTGCTATGCAATAATCGTTTTGACACTGTTTCCCATATTCTCAATGGTTGCATGGTTTTTAATCACATGTATACCAACGTCATGACAGAATTGTCAACCACATTTCCCCACTCTCAGATAATTCAGCCAGCCGTCCTGATCTCTCTGTTTGTAAAACAAGGATAATTAATGGTGATATTTTGAATAGCGATATACCAAGCTCTATACACAGTATTGAACACAGAAAACCGGACTTATTCATCCTTGATCATCAGTTGAAAAGGCCTTTATTGTCGAAATTTCATCACCATTTGACGCCTTTCTAGAACAATGCTACAATACGAAGTTTAGGTATACAAACCTTTGTGTGATAGTCAATGTGGGATAAAACATTACTGTAAAATTATTGTCATTATATCGGGGTCAACGGGACGTGTTGACCATAAACAATGTGGGGAACCGGGGTTAAAAATATCGGGTTTAACACCCGGAAGAGCAAAGCCATGGCCAAATACCTGAGTATCAGCGCTGCCATAGTTCAAAAATATTGGCAAATGCGGTCTGGTGTGTCAATGCGCGTCGTTAAACTTTTCTTTGCATCTCAACTTCATTTGGCCATGGGTTTGTTCTTAACTCATTTTCTCATTTGGTAGTTACACTGGTGTGTTAGATTCCTTATAATCTCTTCTTGGCATACAATTAGCAATAAGGTATTGCCGCCAGCTCTTGGAGCAATTTTGTGGCGCCTTCTGTATTGGTAAAATTGCAATTTGCAATAACTATATGGAAATTGTCTGTATGTATGTATGTTGTATACATGCATGCATGCATGCATGATGTATGCATGTGTGTACGTACAATTTCCATAGACACACACTGTAGCATCAGGGTAGTTGAGTCCATCCCACAATGCACCATTTTGAGAATTTCACCTCAATAAGGTCATTTGATCCCACAAAAATTCTATTCTTAACACATATAAAAAATTACACTCATTTTAGCCCAAAAGGCATTAGCACTTAAGGATTTTTTTATCATGATCATGAAATGTTTTGTGGTCATAAACTTCTTGAATACTTTTTATCCCTAAGTACTGACATGCTTTTCGATTCAATAAAATTGCAAAATATCAACTTCCCCTATATTTAGTATTTTTATTCCTTAACTTATGCCGTCATAGTGATATAATAGTTGGAATGTTTGTACCTTTTTTGATAACAATGGAAATAAAGACACTACGCTATCATTGAGGTCCTTTGGCACCGAAAATTTATAGGAATCGGGTCTTTTATGTTGTTTTACAAAACATGGCTCAGTTAGACCAGGAAGGGTGAAGAACAAGACGGTATACAGGGGAGGGTAAGGGCATTAATAAAAATAGGTCCTATAATTTTTCTTTAGAGAGAGGGTGTCATTTGTTATCTGTAATAGCCCGATATTTCTGCAACGGTGAAACATGTGTAAATGAAAAGGGCGAACGCTCTCCAGACATTAATTTATTCAACCCCGTTTAATATTTCGACAATATGTAATCCCCTAATTTTCTACATTAATTAATCACCCAGGCCTGAATCTACGTATATTTTTTCTGTGATAAAGAAAGTCATTGAATCGAGAGTGGCAATAAATAACACACTCTTAGGTATCAGAGTAATTTAAACACGTGGTTATGTAGGGTAAGTCGTACGATACGCAAAGCAAAAAAAATAAAATAAGTAAATAAGTAAATAAATCTATAAAGCAATAATAAAAATAATAACAAATAAAAATAAAATGAAACGAAATAAAATAAAAAGTAAATAAATTAAATAAATACAAAATAAATAAAATAGATAAATAAATACACAGGCATAAAGACATAAATAAAAACATACATAAGGAAAAAATAAAAACGTAAAAAAAGAAAATTACAAGAAATATATAACATACAAAAATGAAAAAAATAAAAAGTTTTTTTTTTTTTTTTTTTTTTTACAATTTAAATATTATTTATTCATATTCAATGGTGGTAATCATGTTAACATTAGAGCCGAATGTTTTATCTACCCAGTTTTTCATTTAATAAATGAAGACAAAAAATAGGTGGAAGATAACATAAGTTCAAGGTAGCGTGTTAACAATTTAAATATTATTGTATTAATATTATATGGTGTTAATCTGTTAAATTAGGCCTAATGTTTTATCTACCCAGTTTTTCATGTAAAAATGAAGGCAAAAATAGGGGGGGGGGATGGATAAGATTTACTTTTGGGACAAAAATTAAGAATATGGCACACAATTTGGAAATTGGACCAAAATTATCGACTATACCTAACACTGGTGAAAAAATTTTTCTCAAATCCGCCGACGGAAATTGTAACCTAGAGCCTAGCTTGACTAAACACAAACGGCCCTAAAATATCCTATGGGATTGACTGTCCGGGGACACATTTGAATGTCTCGGTATCTGATGAAGGCACATATCAGGCCCAATAACACCCCTAAACGTCGAAATATTCGAAATTTTGCAAGCATAGTCTAAATGTATAAGCTGTAAAAGGTTATTTTTCCAAATTAAAAATGATTAAACGGAAGAAAACAGCATTGTTCAAAGATACTGATCTCCGTTCAATATGTAGTAGTACGTGCCGTACGGATAGAAAATGACTTGATACTGATTTTTGCTGGTCGGGAACATCTGTATGTAACTGATTCACTGACTAACTCACGCCGTTAGGAAAGGTGTTGCCCATGCGGTCATAGTTTGGGGGTTTTGCGTCTTCGGGCGTTCTATCTCAGCAATTTTTGTACCTTTTAAAAGCAAAGTGTTAACAAGTGTTACATTGAAAGAGGCATGACTAGCCAATAAAAATGTATATTTCAAAAACGTCACAACACAATTATGTTAATCAAAATTAGCGTGTGATCCTTTTAGGAATTCCAATAATTAAAATTATGCCAAAATATTGACTTCTCATCGTTCTCCCGATATGCGGTCTCGTGTTGGGACTTTGTTCTTTTGTTTGTACTGTTTTAAAGGCTGACTCAGAGATTTCCCGATGAGGGCGCGCTCAATTTTCAAACAAATCGTGTTTTTGCATATACATAATGCTTATCCATATACTAATCACTGTGTGAAATAACTAAGCCCAAATCGAAATCCTTCCAATAGAACATCACAACTTTTTTTTTATAAAATTCCGAATCCGGATTTTTTTTTTTTTTTTTAATACACAGTATCATATGGCACTGTTATACTGTGCATAAATGCTTACTATAGTCGATTCGCGTTGATACGTTCGTCCCCCTGGAGTTTTGGACCTATTCCAATAAGTCGGAGAGGGGATCTACCGGGAAAATGAAAGAATTCAAATGCACGTGCCACACCGGATTACCTTGGATGACACTCCGGTCACTCACCCGCCACTAAATACAATTTCATTCATGTATGGAAACGCACTATAGTGTATTTCAGGCATTAACATTGCTCACAATAACATGATTAACAGCAAGTCCCTGCGCCTCATTGAATTTCTCACCTCCGCAAGAATGGTACGGGGTCACATATCAGATGAATCGAGTATACATGAAAACGAAAAATCCGATCCATCTCTAAGTTTGGAATTAAGCATTTTAGGTGACTATCTTTATTTCCAGATGATTGTATTTTATTACTACACAAAAAATATATTTCAAAATCTCTGAGTCAGCCTTTAAGCACGTAGTTACAACAGTTTAGTTTTTTAAGTTCAGAACATTTCAACCAATCCCGTTTCACAGATGCTCCAAGTTGCAGACTGGTGAGGCAAAGAATTTTTTGGCATCAAGGCCTCTGGACTGTTCCCGGTTATTTCTTTAGGATGAGCACGAACACGCTTATTTTTGCTGATTACCAATAATACAAACGAACTAGCAGGCGGACGCTGTTTTCGCACCTACTGAGGTCAAAGTTCCATACTAATTAAAATATTACGTCACACTAGTCATATAGCAACTCTGTAGCAACTACGAACATGCTATAGCCCACGCTATTTTGGAAGCCATTTTGGAAATCTGCAAAAACACCGCGCCTGATCTCTGCGACGGTAAACATTCTGAACAAACCACATGCCTGACGATGTTCTTGGATATCTTAGGATCATTTTATAAGCGAGGGTCGCCTGGCGAAATCAACGAGAAAGTGCATTTTTCCGTGCCGTAAGTTTTAGTTGTAATGGGCTTGGGCGGTAAACATCTAAGCGTCCACCAGTGAGCTCGCTGATTCAAAATGGACGTCCGACCTCTAGCCTTTTATTACTCTAACTCTGTGTTTGGCATCAGTTTAATACTTAATTTGATAAAACGTGCATCACTCTGTGATATAGGCAGTTCATGTTTTAACTGACATTGATTACTCTTTATCATTCATTTATCCTTTTGTGAGTTGCATTATCTTTAATCAAGTGTGGCTTTAACCCCAGGAGAGCTTGTCGGGAGAAAAACAGCTCAGAATTTGAATAGTTGGATTATTGTATTCATTAGCTTGCATTACATATATCAAATGGATAAGAACTTCGTCGAAATTTTATTCTTTTCCCTTACTCAACTGCTCAAAGAATTTCGCCCAATTTTTAGCGTTCTATCTCCTTAATCTCTGCAGAACAGATGGTGTTTTCAAAAATACAATACGAAAAAGACACATCATACAGTTAAACATAAGAAAAGAAGAATAATTATACAATGTACTTGCACTAATAATGACAAAGCAAAACATGGATGTTTTCAAAGGAGAGAGAGCAATTCGCGTCCACACGTTTAATTAATTTATTGAATTTAAATATCAATGGAGATATTAATGTTGTGCCTTCACGGCACGTTCTCCATTGGCCTCTCTTCCATAACCATCCATAACACTATTTTCTGTTTAATTGTTGGTACAACCAATACCTTTTATTACACGTGGAACACATTATCTCTAAGAAGTACGTGTTCGGTGCGTGTGTTTTTTAATTTATTGTCACAAAACAAAACCTGTACATATATAATTTTGTAAAACTGAACGTGCTTGAAGAGGTATTTAATTGTTAGACACATTTCAGAAGTTAGCCGGGAGGCTGTATTTTGTTTTTCAGTTGCCATGGAATAGTGTTGCCAACGAAGAAAGTTCATTGATGCAATATAACGGCGACGACGATGATGACGCTGATGATGATGGATTTTGTTGTTGTTTTACTTTACATTGATTAATAGAGTAGTCCTATAAGGTGGGGTGGTGAGTATGGGTCAAAAGTAGTCCTACCTAAGAGGGGTCAATTTACTAGGTACTGAAGGGACCCTTTTTGTTTTACTGTGTAGTGATTTACTGCATAGTCCTGTTAGGTGGGGGTGAGTATGGATAGTTCTACTGAAGGGTCCTTTTTTGGTTTTATTGAATAGTAATTTGCTGAGTAGTCCTCTCAGATGGGTGGGTATGGGTTGCAAAGTAATCCTACAGTGGCTACTTTGTTTTTACTTTACTATTTAGTCTTACACAGGGACTCCGTTTTCAATGACGGATGATGCCTAGTTGTAATATAATTTTGTACAAAAACTTGTAGCCGTAAAACTCAAATAGTTTCTTTTATCAATGTTCTCCTTTAAATTAAAACAACAATCACAACAAATAAGAAAATAGACATTATAAATTATGAATTATAAATTAGTTGTTAAATTTTGGGAAGTGTTTTTTTTCTTCCACCAGACTATTAATAAATCATTTAATAAGTAAAGTTACTTGATATATGTATCATTTTTGGAAGAGTTGAATTAGGACATACCACACACACACACACAAAATCAAACATCAGTGACAACCTTTCGAGGTAAGAGAATGCTGAAGAATTTCTCTATTTATAAAACAAAAGAGGCATCGTCTTAAAATGTTTCAAATAATTCTCACTAGCTTTTACGCCATTATGATACCACTTACTTTAACACGAGCATATATATACTCCTATCATCATTTTTTTGAACAGTGATTTGCTCTTTGACTCCCATGCATTTAATGGGAATCCGTGGACAAAACGAAACAACGACTACTTCAATCAAAAGACTGTAGCTCGACCTATATGCCTAACCAATATGGCATGACCATTAACGGAAATTTAAAGCCTAAAAATAAGCTTTCCCTGATCGCCACATTTGTGATATCTGTCTTTAGGGAACTGCAAAGAATGGGGGCGCCTTACGGTCCACCCGGCCTCAATCATTCAATCAAATTCTCACAAACTTGCAGCTGAGAGTAAATTTATTTAGAATCTTGCGATTTTGTAATCTGGACACGGGGATTCCCATTAAAAAAAATGGTACGGTGGTTCAGTGAAACAAATCACTGTCCAATTATAATAGAGTGTTTAGAGTAGTGATTTAGCTGATGACGAGGTAAGTACCTGTATAGTAGATTTCAGCGGGACCCGTGTACCTCATTAACGCTTTGGCATATCGTCGTACATAGAAAGATGAGTCATTATTTGCTGATTAAAATGAAATTTAACTTAAATCAATAATAACTAATGATTATCTTTGACCATCAAATGATATGGTCTGTACCTTGCGATTAGAACCCAACTCAAGCCATATACTTTCATGAAGACTCATTGAAAATAAATTAGGGAAATGAGTTACTGATACCAATGATACCAACTCGTGGTTCAGTTGGATTATGCAAATGAACAAAAATACCTCGTCATTCAGAGAGGACGTTAAGCCGTAGGTCCCGTGTATACAGAGAACCAAACCTGTGCATGCACATCACAGTCAGTTTCAAAAAGAGTAGGGTGATTGCCGTGGCTGTCCCAATACCGCCCCGGTTAGTGGACCCCAATGGAAATAAGTGTCATGTAGAGGTTTTCATGGTTTATTCAGGACATTGTCCGAATAAATCAAATCAGTTCATATCAAAACCGGCTTAATCATTTAATATTTAACATTATCTCAACAGAATACTGATTTAAAACTGTCGCATATCGCGCAACCCAGTAAGTCAACGCTCTTTATAGTTGTGTCATCCGGTGCAATTCAGTGACCGTGGAGAGCATATAAGTTCATTTCTCAGTGGATGAAAGTGTGGGCGGAATCCAGGAAGTGGTAAATCCATAATGAAAAAATGCTTGGATTGTTGTAAAAAGGTAACCAAAGTGTACGTCTTGTTACAAGGATTAAAAAGGTATAGTTTGTACTACTAAGACAAAAATCGTCAAATGTCAAAGGTCATCACCAAAGATTATTTTGAACGTTTAGGTCCGTATGCACAAAATGTTAAACCAGGTTTAAAGTTAGACCTGGTCTAAGTCCAAATCAGTTTTGCCCAAAATGTACAGTTCTTCACATTTTCTTCATAAAGTAACTCGCGGATTTCAAAGATTAAAATGCATATTTCAAAATAAATACAAAATATCTCTTGTCAATGCAAAGGAAAATGTCTTTTTTGGTGGGGCTAAATTATACTTAGACCAGGTCTAACTTTAGACTTGGTCTAACTCTTTTGTGCATACGGACCTTAGGCTTTAGGCATATCGAAGCAGCCAAAGCATGCCATGTCTTGCACACGACAACTATGCCTGGCATTTGAACCAGCAGTGACTTTTGTACTGCGCACGCTCAGATCATTAAGCGAAATTGTATGTGGATTTAACGGGTATTTTGTATTGGGTCCAAGTCTTGTACTTAAAGACATGAGGATATTTCCCGAGAGAAGCGCCCTCAATTATTTCGAACCCAGTTTTTTTGCACATTTGGAATGCTTACCAATGTATTAGATCACACCTGAAGTGAATAAGCCGAATACGTCGTCTTTATGTAATAAGATGACGCGTGATGATTTAGTAATTTCTGTCGTGCACGACAGAAATTCAAAGCATGGTTTCCTATAGGGAAGATTTGGATAGCAGGCAAGTTCAAAACAAGGTTTGCGGTTTTCTTTCGTGCTTGTTTGTCCAATAAACCTTTCACCGTTCACGGTACGTGGTCTACAACCGATCAAGTGCAATTTGAGAGAAATTTGTATCCTCAAAAGAATCTCCTCTGTCACTTTAATTAACAAAGTTGCCCATACCGATAAATATAGGGGTAGCACATATCTGGAAAAATACATTTTGAAAAGCTACCAATGCAAGGAATATCGAACCAATAATGGTTTAATAATTTTCAATACAGGAAAACATAAATTCACAATCACATTGCAAAAATGCGAAAATTAAAGGGACAATCTGGAGGATAACAATCAATAATCAATATTTATTTTATGACACAAAAGCCTAGTGCAATTCAGCTTTTTGTCTCGCCTGAACTTTGTTCGGCAGAGACTTAGTTATCACTTTTCTGTCTGTCTGTCTGTCTGTCCGTCTGTCTGCCTGTCTGTCATGCTGTCTGTCTGCTCGCCGTCCGTGTTCACCTGCTTGTGTACAATTTATCTGGAGTTCCGTAAGGGCTACGATGGTGTAACTTGGTGTAAAGAAGCGGGCCCATGAGTTCTCGACCTGATTAGAGTTTGGGCGTAAAATATGCTAATTAAGTATCTAATTTGCATAATTTACGAACATTTTCCCGCAAGGCTTGTGTACAAGTTTTCAGGAGTTCCGTAAGGCGTATATTGATGTAACTTGGTGGAAGGGAGCGGGCTGGAGTGTTCTCGAGCTGATTAGATTTTGGGCATATTTCAGACAAATTAAGTATGCAAATGAGCTAATTAATATGTAAAAATCAGCGTAATTGCTATAATTCTGAAACGGTACATCGGATATACAAAATTCCTTCACTGCATGAGAGCCTATTATGGTGCGCCTCTTGTTTGCCATTTGAAAGTAAGTGATATGCGGCTTAGGTATGTAAATGAGCTAATTTAATATGCATAAATGCTGTATCGCTGAAGCATACTGATAGCAAAATTCTCACTACATGAAAGACAGTCTGCATTCATCTTTGTGTGAATCATAATTAGAACAAAGTCATGTGGGCCAATGAAGGGCAATTGTTTTTTTTTTGTGATGCAATGGACCTAATTAACTATGCCTTATTGCTGTATACTGAACTTCATGTGGATTCAATCTGTTCTGCGTTACATGGAGTCAGGGGGGTGTTGGGAGGGTTGGGGTGTGTGGGGGAGGGGTAGGTGTTGGGAGGGGACGGGTGTTGCGGGGTGTTGGGGATGGGGTATGGTGGTGCGGGGTGGTGTGGGGTGGTGCGGGGTGGGTGTGTGGTGGGAATGGGGTGGGTGTTGGGGAGGGGTGTTGGGAGGGGGCTGGGGTGTGGGGCTGGGGTTTGGGAGGTTGTTGGGGAGGGGATTGTGGTGGGGAGGTGCTGGGGGTTGGGGAGGGTGGGGGTGGTGCCGGTGCATTGGGGATGGGTGGGGTGACTGGTAGGGCTGGATGTTGGGAGGGGCTGGTGTATTGCGGGTTTTTGGGACGGTGGTGGGGTGTTGGAGGTTTTGGAGATGGGGTGTGGTTGTTTCGGATTTTCTGTGCAGGGTTTTGGTTAGGGTTGGGTGCGGGGTTTGGGAGTGTGGGTGTTTGGGGGTTTGGGGGGGGGTGAGTGTTGCGGGGGGAGGTTACAGGGTGGTGTTGCGATGTGATTGGGCGAGGGGAGTGGGTGTTGTGGTGTTTGTGAGGGGTGGGGTGTTGCGGGTTTTGGGAGGGGTGACAGGTGTTGCGGGGTGTTGTGAAGGTGGAGTGGGGTGTGCGAGGTGTTGGGAGGGGAGTGGGGATTGGGAAGGGGTGGGGTTTGCGGTGTTGGGGGAGTGGTGGGGTGTTGCATGGTTGGGGACTAGTTTTGTGTCTGCGGGTGGTGTGGCGGGTGTGGTGTTGTGGGTGTTGCCGGTTTGGGGAGGGTGGTGGTTTTGCAGGGTGGTTGGGTGTTGAGGTGAGGGGAGTGGGGTGTTGCGTGTTGGCGAGGTGTGGTGTAGCGGGTGTTCGGGAGTGGGGTGTTGCGGTGGTGTTTGGGGAGTGGGTGGGGTGTTGCGGTGGTGTTGGGGAGGGGTGGGGTGTTGTGGTGTTCTGGAGGGGTGGGTTGTTGCGGGTGTTGGGTAGGGAGTGGAGTGATTGCCTGTTTTGAGTGGAGGGCGGGGGAGTCTTGTGTGGGGGAGGGGGTGGGTGTTTGGGAGGTGGTTGTGGGGCAGTGGGGGGGGGTGGAGCGTGCGGGTCGGTGTTTCGGGTGTTGGGTAAGGGGCTTGTGGTATTTCGGGGTGTTGTGGATGACTCGGTGGGTGTTATGGCTTTGGGGTGTTGGGGAGGGGTGGGGTGTACGGGGTGTTGGTGAGGGAGTTGGGTTTGCGGTGGTTGTTTGGGAGGGGTGGGGTGGTTGCGGTTGTTTGGGGAGGGGTTTTGCGGGATATGGGAGGGGTGGGCGTGTTGGGGAGGCGGTTGGGATGTTGCGGGGGTTGTGTGAGGGGAGCGGGTGTTTCTGGCTGTTGCGGGGTGTTGGTGAGGGTGGTTGTTGGGTAGGTTTGTGGCCATTGGGGAAGGGTGTGGTGCATTGGTGAGGGGTGGTGTTGCAGGGTTGGTGATTGCAGTGTGGGAAGGGATGTGCGTATTGCGGGGATTGTGATGGGTGGGGTGTTATGGGGCATTGTTGGGTGTTGGGGAGGAGTCTGTGTGTTTGGGAGGGGGGGTTGTAGCGGCGTGTTTGTGGGGCTGGGTGGTGTGTTGCGGTGGTGTTCGGGAGGGTGGGGTGTTGTGGTTGTGTTGGGTAGGGGTGTGGTGTTGCTTTGGTTGGGGATGGGTGGGGTGTTTGCGTTTGTTGGGGAGGGGGTGGTGTTGTGGGGTGTTGGGGAGGGGTGGTGTTGCGGTTTGGAGGAGTGGGAGTGTTTGTGGGTTTTGGGGGAGTGGTGTTGTGGGGTGTTGGGGAGGGGTGTGTTGGGGAGGGTTTGGGCCATGGGGAGGGGTGGGGTGTTTGCGGGTGAGGTGTTGAGGGTGTTGAGGAGGGGGTGTGGTATTGGCGTGTTGTTGTGGGGTGGTTGTGTTTGTGTTTTTTCTGTCTTGTGTTGGGGTGGGGTGTAGCGGGTTGGGATGGAGTGTGGTGTTGCGTGTGTTTGGGAGGGGTGGGGTGGTTGCATTGGTGTTGGTATGGGGGGTGTTTCGGTTGTTGGAGGGGTTTCTGGGATATCTGGGATGGTGGGGTTTTGGGTAGGGTGGGATTTGGCTGTGTTGGGGTGGGCGGGGTGTTGCGGGGTTTGGGGAGGGGTGGGTGTTGTGGGGTAGGGTGTGGGCATTGGGGAGGGGCTTTTGTGCCTGTGAGTGGTGGGTGTTGCTAGGGTGGGTGTTGCAAGGGTTGGGAAGGGGATTGGGTATTGGCGGGTGTGGTGGAGGGGTGGGGAAAAAGTAAAAAAAATGTGGGGGTGTTGGGAGGGAGGTGGTGTTGGGGAGGGGTGGGGTGAGCGGGTGTTGGATGGGTGGGGTGTTGCTGTGTTTAGGGAGGTTGGTGTGTTGTGGTGGTGTTGGGGAGGGTGGGTGTTGCGGTGTGTTGGGGAGGGTGGTGTGTTGCGGTGTGTTGGGTATGTTTTGCGGATGTTTGGGGAGGGGTTGGGTGTCTGGGAGGGGGTGGATGTTGGGGTTTTTCAAGTTGTTGGGAGGGGTGGGGTGTTTCAGGGTGTTGGGGGGTGGTTTGCGGGGTGTTGGGGAGGGGGGGTGGGGTGCGGGGTTGGGGGGGTGGTGTTCGGGTGTTGGAGGGTTGTGTGTTTGTTGTGTTGGGTGGGGGTGTGGTGTTGCGGAGTTGGGGGAGAGTGGTGTTGCGGAGTGTTGGGGAGGGGGTGGGGTGTTCGGGTTTGTGGGGAGTGATTTGCGTTGTGTTGGGAGGGTGTTTGTTGTGGGGTGTTGGGGAGGGGTTGGTTGTGTGGGGCGGTTTGGGTGTGGGGGTGGGTTGCGGGTGGGTGTTGGGGTGTGGAAGGGGTGTGGTATTGCGGGGTGTTTTGGAGTGGTGGGTTTTTGGTCAGTGTGGGGTGTTTGGTGAGGGGAGGGGTGTTTCGGGGGTGGGGGGTGGTGTAGCGTGTGTTGGGGAGGGGTGGGGTTGCTGTGTGTTTTGTAGGGTGTGGGTGTTGCCGTGGTGTTGGGGAGGGGTGGGTGTTGCGGTCTTGGGAGGGGTGGGGTGTTGCGTGGTTTGGAGCTAGTGGTGTTGTGTGGTGTTGGGAGGTTGGGGTGTGCGGTGTGTTGGGGGGTGGTGTTGGGGAGGGGTGGGATGTTTGGGTTGTTGCAGGTGTTGGCAGGGTGGTGTGCGGTTTTGGAGGGGTGGTTGTGCATGTTTGGAGGGGTGTTGCGGAGTGTTGGGGAGGAGGTTGTGGGGTGTTGCGGGGTTTTTGGAGGTTTGTGTGTTTGTGGGTGTGGGAGGGAGTGGGTGTTTCGGATGTTGTGTCATGAGTGGGTGTTGCGAGTGTTTGGAGGGGTGGGTGTGCGGGTGTTGGGGAGGGGTTATGTCTTGGGAGGGTTTGTGGGCATTGGGGAGGGGTGTTGCGGTGTATGTGATTGTTGGGTGTTGTGTTGCGGGTTTGGGGAGGTGTTGGTATCCGTGTGTGGAGGGTGGGTTTACGGGGCCTTTGTGGGGTGGTTTCGGGGTGTTGGATGGCTTGGGGGGTTGGTATGGGGGTGGGGTGTTGCCGGGTGTTGGGAGTGATGTTTTGTTTTTGGGGTGTTTGTGTAGGGGGTGTGTGTTGGGTGCGGTGTGGTGTGGTGTGAGGTGAGTGGGGTGGGTTTGTGGGGTGTTTGGAGGGGGGGGTGTTTGAGGGGAGTATCTTCACTCCTCCACTGTATCGCCTTGCACAACTTCTTTGGGAACACTCTTTCTCCTTGTACAGTTGCAATCTGGTGTACTGCTCTTGTCTTAACAGCATACCGAAGCATCGAGCTTGTGGTTCTAGAACCGCCTTGTTCTGATGCACCCCTGACATGAGATATTCATAGTAGGACGATCGAAGATACGGAGTTGATGATTCAACTGATCTGGTTTAGCGAACCGTCTGGGGGACTGTCTTGTCGGGATTAGCCAGCTGGGTAGGATGCGGGGGGGGGGGGGCCTCTGTCTCAAACCTGTTGTCATCCGCGAGCAGAAACGCGAGAGAAGGGTAGTTTTGACACTACGGCGCGACCGCACGAACCGCGAACAGGGTCCCACCAAGCCAAGGACAAACGGGCATCATTTTCACACTCCGCAGTCAGCGTTCAGGGTAGCCAGCGGCTCCAACATCCCTCCTTGCCCGAAATATAAATGCTACCATGACATTTACATATGTAGAAAAATATCTGTACTCATGAGTGTTTGCAACATTTTCCGCGCTACGCGCGTATTTCCATTGCGGGCCAAGCCTATCTTTGAGAAATGACGACTCATTTTGTGATTGCCTGATCGTCACTATACCAATATTGTTCTACCTTTATAAATGGTACTTCTCCAAACAAACAACAGATACACCAATTTTGCGCTATGGTCTTTTCTCTGTACTAGAAATGATTCAAAACTTCACAGCGAAGAGGGCCCGTTTCGTATCTGGCGGGCCGCCATGTTTTCTTTTTTTTTTCATGCTACCGACAAATAAACATGAACATGACATTAATAATTTAATTAAATGTCAGTCAATCCTAGCCTTATAATTTTCTTAAAATAATTTTTGAAAATAGTCCGGACTCATTTTGGGTGTGTAATTACGCGGATTCGGCAATTTTTAGTGCGGATTGGCAGGGAAAGAGCCGATTTATCGTTGGACTGCAAATGCGGAAATCAGTGCCGAAAATAGCGTTTTCTAAACACCGATTCTGCCAGACCCCCCCCCCCCCGTGTCGCTTCATATTGGCCTACGAACTCTCCATGAACACTTTATATAAGATTATTTAAAATAAAACCTTACCCATGAACTATATTTTACTTTTGAAGGTATGAAAATACCTATCATTTTAAAGTGAACCACTTTTAAGTTCAATTTGTTTTATCAAATTTGTATGAGAAAATGAGTATTGGAAGCGAATGTTACAAGGGTTCCGCGCTTGGCGGGGAAGGGGGGGGGGTCCCTACCATACATCCCCTCCGACCCTTCGCGGCCATATCGCCCATTTCTTTTCAACTGGTCGCCTCCTCCTCTGAGAGGGGCCGGATTTTCTCTGTGTGAGAGAAAGAAAAGCAAGACTTAGGCCCTAATCTTAAACAAAGAAGTTTGAGTCCCTGTTTGAGTATACCTAATCAATAATGTTTAGGATTACTCTTGAGTTACTTTCTTAAGGGTATGCCTTTCGGGGTTATCCATGATAAGGGTAGTCTGATTGAAGGAAAGATATCCGTGTAGGGTCAGATCTGAAAGGTCCTGCTTGAGGATGACAACATGGGAATGTATGTAAGTGCCCCCCCCCCATGATGCCAAGTGTAGCAAGAGCTTTGGAACATATATTAGCTTTTTGATGTCTGAATAATAAGTCACTAGCAATTGTAACTCCCAGATACTTATGACGATCTGTCTGCTCAAATAACATGTCCAGAGACTTTATAGTCAAATGCGGATGGAGACTTCTTGCGTGTTATAGAAAGATGCTGGCATTTCATCTGCCCAGTTGAAAACTTTGCTGAGATCATTTTGAAGAAACGTCATGGTCATCGGGCCCTTTCATTTCCCGGTAGAGGATACTATCATCTGCAAAATAATCTTATGGTGGATTTCAATCCTTCGGCAATGTTATTAATATATATGAGAAAAAGAGTCGGTCCCAAAACCGACCCCAGTGGCACACCAGATCTAACTTGGGCCCACGACGAACAAGAACCATTAACAATAACACACTGTTCTCTGTTAGACAGGAAACTTTGAATCCACTGGAGTGTCTTGCCTCTGATGCCATAATGATGTAGTTTGGTAGCAAGCCTCTGGTGTGGGACCTTGTCAAAGGCCTTACTAAAATCAAACAAAAGAATATTTGTTTGTCCTGATCCATTTAGGCACTCAACCCAGTCATGTATTGCTTGCAATAATTCTGTTTCACATGATCTTTTTTCACGCAATCGGTGTTGGTTTTCGACAACATTACATTATACATGTTATACATGGCAAGATGCTTTGATATATGAGACAGGACAATATGTTCCATTAGTTTATATATTACACCCCCTAGTTCAATGTCAAGATCATTGATGTCAGAAAAGATGACGGACTCTTACTTGGGATGAATGACAAATCCTCCTCGGTAAAACAGATGAAAACTGTCTACTTAAGGCTTCTGCCTTTGTCTTATTTGATGTACAACTTTCACCATCTGATAAAAGTGTTGGTATTCCTAACGTTTTCTTCCTTTGTGATCTTATGAAGGACCAGAAGCGCTTTGGATTAGTCTCAAGACTGGGGCCAAGCACGTCGTCCATATGATGATATAAGACTGGCGCAAGATTGAGGTGACATGGTTACGTTGCATTTTATAGCATTCCCACAGCCATTTGGATTTGGTTTATTGGCTGCTTTATACAACTTGTCCCTTTTAATGTAATTCTTAAATGTGTTCCAGTTCTCATCGACTGTTCTTTCGGTGGAGTTACCTTAAAAATACTCTACTGTTCTTTTCCAGAGTGGACTTTGGGTGTCAGCTTTTCTGAAGTTATACACTTTATGTGGATGTTTGTTATGTTTTTTTTTAGGTTTTAGATTCAAGTCAAACAATACTACTAGGTGATGACATTTGGATTGTTAGTGCAAATTAGATCCAGATCGTTATTTGAAGCTGGTCTAGTTACCAATTTCTGTAACTGGTGAGTCCAGCTTCAGAAGGAAATCCAAGAAATCATTGTGCAATTTCCTGTGCTTACTACTTGCTTTGGTTTCATAGTCATCCCAGTTTATGTCTGGTAAGTTGAAATCCCCACATGATGATATTTGAATTGCCTTTGTTCTTTTGCAATACTTTGGTAAGACTGTCATAAAGGTGGTTGATGGGTCTATATTATCACTTGGTGGGCGATAAAAGCTTCACAATAAGGTTTTGCTGGTTTTAACAAATTCCATAGATGGCCATATAATTTCACAGGAAACATCCCCCTCTGTTACTTCAACTGAAACAAACGTGTCCTTCAAATTTATAAACACACCCCCTCCATTCTCATTGCGGTCTTTACGCACCACACAGTATTCTTCAGGAAACATGGAGTAGGTGGGGATGGTAGGATCAACTTTTGACTCACAACCAAATATGATACTGGGGGATGGATTCTGACAGTGGTCTGAAAAGCTAACTTCGTTGCCTTCCTTTAAGACCATCGCAATTGATGATCATAGTTTTAAGAGTTTGGTTAATGTGATTTTTCTCTTTAGATATTTGCTTGTTTTTGGGGAGTTGATGAGTCATTACTAGGCTCACATTGTTCTGTACTAGCTTCACTATTTCATCATTCAATGAATTGAAAGAGTTATGGTGGACAAAAGTACTGTCGAAACAAGGATGGCCCCAACATTTGGTAACCTCATGATTACAAATACCACAAAAGTACCCAGGGGTTGTGACCAGGATTTGGGATCAATCAATGCCTGAAAAGAAGAATATTAAAGTGTTATGACGCGGAGGAGAGTATGTTTTAACCATTGGTGTATGCAATCCTTTTGGTTAGAAATCTGTTTTCTTTGCTATTTGTCAGGTGAGCTAGAGCAACATGCTGATTCTCAGGAATTGCAGTTTCACCCGTTGTTTTGGGACAATTCGACTGACAATAACCTTCAACCGGCTCGATGACCAGATCTTACCAATAGGCGCACATGTAAAACACTAAAATAGCACAGAGACTAAATCTAGCTAGTATTTCCATGTTTGAAACACTTCTAGAATGACCTGTGTGAGACACACAAGTACTGGCAATAGCTTTAAAGGTGGTGTTCGATGTCCTTTGGGACCCCCTGATTTACCCGGGAAGTAGTATCGATTTGATATCAGAGAAAGGGCTGTATTTTTCTCATTGTCGTCATGAAATTTGAGCCTCAAATCCACCATTTCATTCCCAAGATATAAACAAAAAACCAGCCGTTTAGTGGTTAACCATCAATTTAGCCACAGTATTGAATAGGGCTTTGCAACATGCTTTATTGCGTTCTACATAAAACCGTTTGTTGGCCACGACTTGATGGGGGATGTGAAGTGTAAGGGCTCTCAATCAAGTAGAGACACAATACAACCATAAATCGGAAACCTACACCTTAATTTGTCTCCAATTATACTTTGATGAAGCATTGACTAGGAATAAGATGGAGTAGTTACACCCAAGTGGAATAAATGTCACATGCTGCTAAGCTTAACCCACTGCAGACTCTTATACATGGCAGGAGTGGAGTAAATTTTTCCGTTATATGGAAGTGAAAGTTGGTTAAAATGACTTAGACCATGCTGTGTATGTTCAAGAAATGTCGGAAGTTAGACCAGCAATCATCAAGTAGATGTCAAATGCTGCCAAAAGTGGCGGGGAAATCACAACCAGCTTAAAATTCACCGTGCTAGTGGCAATGTGGTCCCACAATAAATACTCCGTGAGCATCCACCCTGATTGTAAGAAAGCAAGTATACCTGACCTGTGTGAGTTCTTATGCAATACAACAAACAAGCACGAGTGGGATGACAATGGCCTACAAGGTAAACCACTGGCAAGTCTTTCAAAATGGAGGGTTTCACATCAGTTAATGCAGGCTCTGCAGAATGGCGAAAATAGTCGGACAAAAAAATCTAATCATGTCCTAAAATTCCACTTCCTAGGGCTGCTATGATGATAAATCCTTTTAATAAGTCCAATTTGAGATGAAATGCAAGATAGCAGTGACAAAAATTTGATGATTTTTAGAGAGCACAAGATGCACAACTGCCATCTTTGGCAACAGGTATTTGTCAGGATGCGTCATACAGACAAAAAAACAAGGATGGACGGAGTGCACCTGGCAAGGATGGACCCCCCAAACAGTGATTAGTAAAAATCACTTTCAAACTGGCCAACCTATAAGTGCAACCAAACATCAAGTAAGGGTGAGGCATGTAGTGGGAAGAGATGTACTTAGGCCAACACATCTTTGATCCTAGGCCACGGCCACAACACACAAAAAACACAATCAATTTCCCACCCCAGAGAACACAAACTCATCACCCACCCATCCACTCACACTCGAAACAACATCTCACAAAAATATACCAAAACGTATATACCCGGTACACACAAAGCTGACTTAAATGATTATGGACTAATACCCGCACGATTGCACGCCATTAAAAATAAAAACAAAAATTACCAACATACAATCATTGATGAAACCAAAGACTTTTAAAGTGCACTTTAGCCAAGATAAATTGTCCAATGTCGACACATGATGACCAATCTATTGTTTTAGAGTTGTCCAATGTCGACACCACATGTGGACGACATCATTATGTTTAGCATGTCCATGTGACACATGGTGACAATCTATTGTGTTTTAGAGTTGTTCAAGTCGACACATGATGACCAACTTGGTTGTTTTAGATGTCTGAATGATGACCAAAATATAGGGTTTAGCATTGTCCAATGTCGACCCAGTAAGAGATAACCAATTAGGGCATTAAATATTAGCAAGTCCAATGTCGACCTCATATAGGCCTACGTGGACTAGTAAGCGGGGCTGGAAATTGGAAATATAGGCATCAGTAACAGGTCAAACAGACCATAACGGACAAGATAACAAGAATTCGGTTAGCGGGCAAGATCTCCTAGCGTTTACAAAGGTGACGCACCCCTAACAAGTTACATAATTGTGTAAACTAATGGTCTACTTAGCAAATATCAGTTTCTACGAGGTTCTCACCTCTAGTATGTGCACATGTTCGTGAAAATGAAATTAAATGTCTATCCTTTTTTCCCTGAATATCATGACCAAGAGAGGTACACGACGTTCCATGACTCCAGCAAAATTAATGGCGCTATTGATAAGTAAATTCCGCCAGTTATGAATAGGATGAATAGGATAACAGACTTCAGATTCTCAGGGACTGCAAACCATTGTTATGTCCATGACGTTAAAACTTTTGAATTGTTTTCACGCCCCGAGTTGATTAAAGCACAAGCCTTGTCACTAAAGCGAAAATCAAAAATAAAACTTTTGCTGGGGTTAATAATCTTTGATAGTATTTTAATAATTTATTCAAAAAGGAAACGAAGTGAGCAAAAAATCATGAAGAAGTTTGATTGGCCAAGCTATGACATAACATCTTGGTGCAGAACCAACACCCATAACTCAATCATATTCATATTGGACCTCTTATCTATTCAATTAAAAGTTGTTCGGCACGGTTCACCTGCATTTCCAAATAGTGTGAATATTTTCGACTTCTGCTATGAAAGCAATAAATGCATAGCAATGGGGTTCGCGGCAAGTTACGGCGTTTGGTTCTGCCCAACGATGTTATTTGGGTCACAGTTTGCCCAAACAATTTTTTTCTCATGAGCTTTGTTCCACCTTCGTTTCCCTTCGAATAAAGGATGAAAATATAGGGTCAAAGAAAATTGAAAAAAAGACAGTAGAATCTCAATAAAAAACTTATTTACTTGTGAAAGCGGACAGGGAATTGTGTGTTACACGTCCATGAAAAATAGCTTAATCTAAATCGTGGGTGATTGGTGGATTAACCCTTGTGCAATCTTTTTAGTTGCATTGAATAATAACAATGGCTCTGCAGTTCCAGATGAAAAGGAATTGTTGAAGTGTTGGTGTTCTACATACCGAGCGGATTCGCTTATCCGATTGTGGAAGCGGCTGGAAAGCATATACATTCCATGTCCATCGGCTATTTCCGTGTTGTTATATTAATGAACGCGTCTCAAACGATGGTGGTGCATTGGTTTGGTCAGCGGCCCGACCAATCAGGCAAAGGATTATGCGGGCTGGCTTGGCGGCCTAAGTCAAATGCCCACCATCTTGGAAAAAAGTGGTACGTAAAGCAGAGAGGATTTTTACCTTTAAAAAATGACAAATTTACATGTATGTTGTACATTGGAGGGAATCTAAGAATCATTCATTACATGGGGATAAGTAAGCAGCACCTTCTGTGCCCACGTTTTGGCCCGATAGGTGGCTGTAAGGGGGAAGGGAAATAGCGCAACGTGTGGGTTAGGAGTATGTCCGCGGGTGCACAAAGGTTGCAGACATTGCGGGCAATGTGTTTCGTTGAAGCATGTTTTACTGCTCGTGTGCATCCGAGGTTTTCAAGATTAAATTTAACCAAAAGTACGCTCGCATTTTTCAATTTAATCCGAATCAAAGTACAGAATGTGATGCTTCTGTATCTCCTTCCTTAAATTGGGCCAGGGTCGCTACAAATTGTGAGGGTTAAGGGCCGATTTTTGTTACATGTTATTTGAAAGAATTCCACTCAGCGCTTGTAATGCATACACTATTTTGTTTGTAATGTCAAATCAGGTCATGCCAACTTTTGCTCCCAAAATTGTGGGGTGTTATTTATATGAGGGGATGTGTTGTGTTCTGATTAAATACATCCCAGCGGACATTTTGGCGAAATTCGCCGAGATCTTTTGTCCATTTTGAGCCCAGTTATGCTGATGAAAAACGGGCGCGTGATTGTTTGGATTTTCTTACTATCATGAAGTCTTGCCAATTATGGTGATGAGTTCGAGATCGTCTCGTTCCTCGGGGGGGGGGGGCGGGGGGGTGGGGGTGGGGGGGGGGGGGGGGGGGGGGGGGGGGGGGGGGGGGGGGGGGGGGGGTTTCTTCTTGGGGTGGGCCGTTGGGGGGGGGGAGGGGGGGGGGGGGGGGGGGGGGGGGGGGGGTGGGGGGGGGGGGGGGGGGGGGGGGGGGGGGGGGGGGGGGGGGGGGGGGGGGGGAACCCGGTTTTGTGTGCTGAATGCTTCGTTTGCATGTTTAGAGTGGCATGGGCGGGGCTTGGCATCGCTTGCGTGATAGGTAATATGGGCATTTTTTTCCCGCGTGTCAGATGGTGTCGGACATGCATTTTAGGGGTTGGTTAACTGCGCTTAGCAGTGATAGGTTGTTTTGTGGAAAAATACTAACATAGTAAATTTTGATCGGGTAAAAAACTTTATGTAGGATTAGATCAAGATGATTTGATACATGTTGTGTGCACGGTATGGATATGGAATTGTCTGCTCTTTGACATGCTCAAGTCAAGGCTTATGCTCTGGTGTTTCTAAATCGGGTATGTGTTTCAAATGTTATCCTCCTACCTTCGGGTTGTGGTTTTTATTTGTTTTGGCTGGACCCTAAGGGCAAATTTGGGATGGCCAAATTTAATGTGGGGGTTTTGTAGGTAGTTTTGGCATTGACCAGAGTTATTTGCATGTTTTCTGTGACAAGAAAGAGATGGTTGTAAAATATACCCGTTAGATTAAAGGGGTTATTATGATTGTGTTTTTCTTCATATATTTAAAGGTCAACTTAAGATGTTGTCTGGATTTAATGTGGATGAACTGGTAGCCCTTGGTGTGTTGGGACACTTACATTTTATGTCTTGGTTTGTTATGTCTTAGATTGACATCTTGAGTCAGTAAATATTTTTGTCTTTATTTTATGCACACAAGAAAGAAGTCATTCCAATTCAGTAGTCAGTATTTGATAATCAGTCCAGTTCTGTTTGGATCAAGAATTACTGATTTGTCCTTCATTTTTGGACGTTTTTAGATAAGAGTTTTTCCAAAATTTAGCTCGATGTAAATCATGTAAACTTGTTGGTGCTGATGTGATTGAAGAAAATTTGTCAAGAGCTTTAAGATGAGGGTGTTAGGATTATTTTTTTTTCTAAATCAATTCACGCAGTGTGGGGTTACAGTGTGTTGGAGTGCTACTAGATTATAATATCTAGTATATGGTTTATATATAGTTGTGATCAGGGTAAATATTTTTTTATTTTCATGACATGACAGCTGATACACTGGTTTCAACTTTTGATACAAATCTTTTTGTGTGGAACACGCCCCCTCTTACACCGTAAATTATTTCACAGGTTTGGGATAACTTTTGTGTATTTACTCCAAAAATCAAGCAGTATATTTTTTTATTCTTTGTGTATCATGCCAAAAAAAAAACAGGCAACATTAGTACTGCTTTTGTCCACAAGGATTTGTGGATCCAGATTTCTTATTATATGACATGTCTTTCGACAATTTTTGATTAGGGGACAGTCAGTATTTTTTGTATCAGAGGGCCCTACAAAAGTAGTTCAGAGGCCTGTGATGAGTAGAGTTGATAAAGATTAGGTGTGATTACAGATAAGAGTTTGGAATTACGGAGTTCACATCTTAAAGTATTGCTCATGACATGGCGGTTTGGCTGTCTTATACAGAAAAGTTTGTCCGTCCCAGGAAAATAGGTGGATATTTTACATTAAATTATATTGTGTGCTAATATGTATCATGCAATCAGTATGAGTCGAGAGTTGAACAACTCATCCGCTGTGGACTTCAGCTACAGTTTCCGCCACTTAGGATGCTGACCAAGTGACACGCGCACTTGTGGTCGTGATTTAGACAAAACATGATTGGTTATTTTTGTGGTATATGGTATCACGGAAAACACTTACGCATGAGACACCAAGAATTGTTGTACATTTTTATTTAGGAGATGGTCAAGAAAAATTAATGACTAGAGGATTATTGGCTCAAATTTCCCATGTGCAGGAAGATTTTATTTTTAGGCTTGGCTATAGGACGTGGACATTTTTTAGGGTTGTTTAATTTATGAAGATGTTCATTGCTTTTTCAGATTGTTGATTTCTATCAGTTTTACATGGTACTCGTCCATGTCCATTCAAAAATTCATAATTTGGAATTAATTTTGGAATTTTACCACTAGTGGACAGGTGCTGTCATTGTCTGGACTCACTGCACTGTTGCAAATTTAGGAAGTGTTCACAATATTGATGTGGGGTCTTCATTACTCTTAAATGATTAATCTGTAATGAATTAAATTTCAAACCAAATTAGGTTAAAGACTTTGAGCAGGGTGTGCGAAAGAAATTAAGCTTAAAGTCAGCGACACTGGTGCTAAGTATGACCATGTGGTTTAGTGAATTGGATGGGTAGGCATGTGTCTTTCACATGTGAAATCAGGAAGGGCATTGTTTACACAGAGTGTTTTGGTAAACCCTTTTTGGATGTTTATGAAAGTGCTCAGTGTTCATGACTCAGAACAGACATTGCTAATATTTTAGTTGGGGTTTTTGTGCTATGATGATGACTAGCTATGGGAATGTACCCATTAGTCTGTGTGGTGTTATAAATAAAGTGTTATGGTGCGTTGTGATTTTAAAATGTATGGTCCACATGCAGGTTCTTATTTGTATGGGCTGTAGGCCATATTCATAAGGCCATGGTCAACCAATAATTACTAATGAGAATTAAAATAAATTAAAAGTACTTTGTGGTTATCAGGTAAAGTTTTCACCGATGCTCTGTCGTTTTCTTTCAAAAACTTGCCCACCATCTTGGAAAAATCAGGAGAGAACTATACCATTGGTTTTTTTTTGTTGCAGGAGTGAGGTTCAAAATCTTGTACCAAAATGGTACCAAGAATAGTACGGTGTGATTTGTCGAGAAAGGGTCGACAATCCCATTGTTAGACATTATATTAACACCTTTACATGTAAATAGGGCAAAATAAATGCTTTAGAGAAAACAGAGCTACCCGGGAAAACAATTGTTTGGCACACTCTCCTTTATTTGTTGCCTTCCGATGAGCCCAGTACCAAAAAAAAGGAGTTCTGCCTCCTTAAACTTATCCCTATGGGTGTTTTGGGGAGTCTCGCCAAAAGCCAACCAGTGCCACGCTATTCCAAAAAACAAGATGAAAGGACGGGGGGATGTGGAGAACGGAGTGCAGAACTCAAAATAAGGCAAGAGATAGCAGAAAAATCCCAATACGGGCTGGAAAAGATAGGGGGCGTATTGGAGGGGAAGTGAGGCGAGAGGATCTTGGGGAGTGACAAGACTGGATAGGGGGAGGGGGAGGACATAATGGGCGCTAGGAGACGAAGAGGCCGGGGGGAAGAGAGGAGCGGACGCTCCGAGGATGGAGGAGAAGTTGGAGAAGGGTAGCGAGAGTATAAATAATAAGGATTAAGGAGCCGTGTAGATGGATGTTCGAGGCCAGCGATAGTTAGTGTTGGACGGAAGCGAGTCCATTCCACTGTGGCGGATGATATACGTTGGAAAGGGGGTCTGTAAGGAGTGATTGGAATGCTGGAGAAAGATAGGAGGAGAGCAAAAAACGTGTTTAACCCCCGTAGAGAGATATGGAGAGCTGGTCAAAGCTCTGCCATCGGCCCCACCCGGCCCGACGAACTGATAGTGAAGCGAAAAGGAAAGACCCTTTCCAAATTATTGGATGAGATGGCGAAGGGGGAGGAGACTCTGGGATACGGACATTGGCTGCATCTTGTGGTGGAGAGGTCGAGGAAAAGAGTTTGGTGTGTTAGTGGAATCAAGAGAAGTGATTGATGGGGGAGTCAGAGTTGCGGGCGAAATAGAAAAAACTTTTGTTTTAGGGGCAGCCTAAAAAGAATAAGTGGAGGCGGTGGAAAAGGGCCTGGAGGTTGAGAAGGGAGGAGCAGAGTGGGCGGGGGGTAAGTTTGAGTTGGAGAGGAGAAGGAGAGACGGTGAGGATGGTGGAGAAAATGAACTTGGAGCTAGAAAGAAGAGACAAGATTGTGGAATTGGGCGGAAGATGAGGCAGAGGAGTTGGAGGAGGATGAGGATAGAAATGGAAAAAGTAAGGTTGGAGCAAGGGTAGACAATAAGGAGGCGACGGGTTAAGCTGGCGTGCTGCGACATAGGGTCGAGTCAGCTGGAGGAATATGAAGAGAATTGTAAGGGAGCGAGGGCCAGGAAAGATAGGGTGAAGAAAGGAGGGGCGGAACTAGGGGGGCCGAGTGGCGAGAAGTTGGGCGTGAATGAGATCGAAGAAGAAGGAACAGCTGATGAAGGGATTCAAGAGTTTTGTGTAGAGCCATTGACTCGGACAAGAAAACGGCGAGAGGGCGAAAAGGAGCGAAAGATGGGGAATAGAGGGCGGGGGCCGCGGATGCCCAGTCGGGATGGTGATCGCCATTCAAGAGGAGCGGTACAGAAGGTGATGGATGAGAGGGACACAGCGGAAGAGAGTGAGAGGGGATTAAAGTGTGTAGAGCCACTGCCGGAAAAGAATACCGGGAGAGGGTGTTGAAAGGAGACGAAAGGTTGGGAAAAAGAGCGGGTGCGATTGAAAGGTGGGGAGAGAAAGCGCCTGTAGGATGTTTTGATCACCCATGCTAAGAGGAGGGTTAAGAGAAGGATGAGAGATGGGAAGCGAAGGAAGGAAGAGAGGGAAGGTACAGTAATATGGAGCTGAGAAGAGTCTGCAGGGATGTTGAAGGAGTGAGGGGGTGATAGAGATAAGTGAGCACCCAAACCGATAGTTGAAACGACCGAGAGAGGCTCGAGGTGCGAGGAGTTTAAGGTTAGGTTCGGTCCCAGAAACGAGGGGAAAAGACCCCCAAAGTTCAGTGGTTAAAGGTCTTTTCAGGAAGATTCTTATTTCCAATTGAGGCGTTGCAAGACGATTTTATAACTGTGGGTCACCGTTGAGGCGCATTTCAGTTGTTCACTAGTTGCCAGGGAGATGCTTTGACCATGCTCCGTGTCAATGTACAATTCAACACCCGGGAGAGATTGACATATAAGGTAGATGGTGACCGTGATGGCTAAAGGTTGGCCCGATGGGAGGTGCTGAGAATTTTCTTAGAACTGACTCGACGAGAACAGAAGCCCGGAGAGAGTTTATACGATTTGGGGAAGGTGTAGCGTTAGTGGCATGGCCCACCCCGTACGGACACAAGGGGAAAGAGTGGCTCGCTTAGGGCGCACTGTCAAGAGGGCAGTGCGCCGACTCTGAGTGCGGACCGAGCTGTTAGAGCGAGTCCCGAGGACCTCTGGATTCCGCAAATGAAGGGGAAATTGTGGAGTAGTTCTGCAAGGCGGAAAAGGTCTAGGGGGACGTACGAGACAGTGCCAATAACCGCGGTTCATAGAGGGCGCGAGACGCCCATAGTGGACGCGAAATAGAGGCGGTAGAGGCCCAGATGGCAGATCGTATGAAGAGCATGATAGGAGAGAGGCCCTCAAAACAGGATTTGAGGGAGGAGATAAACAAGTAAAGGCGATGGTTCCTCAGTCGACGGGTGTCGCTCGGGGGCCGTGGCCGGGTTAGACAGGTGGCGAGGGGCCGCCCGCGGGCACGCGGCGTTGCTTTCAATGTGACCGGCACTGGACATTTTGCTAGAGACTGTCGGGAAGGGTCAAGTTGGGAGAGAAAAAAGTGTTTTCGGTGTGCCGGAAGAAACCGGGTCATATGGCTTCGGTCTGCAAACCAGGGCCCGTCTGATGATAGTTGGGAGTGAAAGCAGGGTCTCACCAGTAGTCCGCGTATGTGTCCCAAAAAGAGGGGGAACAACGGAAGTGGGGCAACCCCCAGGGCCCAGGGAAGGGCGAAGAGGGGCCCAAGGGGCGGTAAGGCCCCCGAAGTAGGGACAGAGACGTTCCTTGACCTCAGAAACGGTCGGGGATAGGTGAGGCTGGTGCGGGTGAACAGTGCCGCGTAAGTAGGCTGCTTAGATCTTTGTTTTGTTCGGTGTCGTAACGCAGGGTGAGGAGGTGATGCTTTTGCTTGATTAATGGTGCGTCCAACAACCATTTCTGATAGCCGGGGGGCATACCACCTCATCCCGGAGGGGCGACGACCACGGTTAGAGCCTAGTGAGTTTACACCAGGCAGACGGACGACAAGTTAAAATGTGGGGGGAGGCAGTATGGAGGTTTTAAAGTGGGGGGCAGTTGCCACGAGTTGAAGGTGATAGTGGCGGACGTGGAGTACGCGACGTTGGGGAGGTTTTTTGCTGCAGGCTGCGCTAATAGATGGTTCCCGGTTACAGTTTAGGATTGGTGGCACATAGTGAATGTAGAACTGCGGATAACGAGCCTTTTCATGCTAGATTGACTTGTCTTTCTGATGTTGCGAATACAACCTGAACATGAAATGATAGTACCCGCAGCTTTGTGGTGGGCGGCCTGAGATCGCCGAGAGTGTCGGGCGGGTGGAACCGTTTGATTAGAGGGCCACTCTATGAGAGTGGACTGTGTCGTGGCAGAAACTTGTGGTGCGTAGACGGTTTGCCAGTGTTCCCCTGTGAGGGTTAGAATTCGGGCTTCATGGAGAACGTGTTGAAGCAGGGGACGGTATTGGCTAAGTTAGTCCCAATAGCGGAGGAAGATAGTATATGTTGCCAGGGCTGTGACGGCTAGAGACGGTTCACCTAGCGTGGTGCCGGAGCATTTGAAAGGCAGTGTAGATGAGTTGTGTACGAGCGGTGGAAACAAAAAAAAAAATATCAAAACACAAGGGGGGGGGGGGGGGGGGGGCTGGCGATAAGCAAAGGGTAGTGGGCGTTGCTGATGGACTATCAAGATGTTCGTTTTCCACGGGGGAGTTTGACATGGGTAGAACACAGTTACGTTAACCAACAAACCAATACGATACTGGTGACGCCCGGGCCTATCAGAACAGCCACTGAGGGCGTTCGTACCTGCTCAGAGGGCGAAGTCCAAAGACAGGGGGATTGAGTTGTAGGTACGGGGTGATAGAGCCTTCGGACAGGACCGTGGGCTGTCCATGTCCTTGTGGGTAGAGATGGCTCCAGCGCTTTCTTGTTCGGATTATAGGAAAGTTAAAAGAACGTGGTCACGTGATTGGTTGAAAATGACGCGTATCCGCTTACCGCGGTGGGATAGATGACTCGTTCGATGCCTGGGTGGGACTAAGTTCTTCTCGACGTTAGATCTCGCTTCTGGGTATTGGCAAGCTGAGCTGGATGCAGATGCGAGAGATAGTCGGCGTTTACAAGCCACTAGGGGTTATATGAGTGTGGAATGTACTTCCCTTTGGCCTGTCGGTAATGCGCCCTATCAAGTTAGAACGGTTGATGGACAAGTATTGGCTGGATTGCGGTTGGGGAGAACTCTGTTGGGTCTATCTGGACGATGTGATTGTGGTATGGCCGAAACTATTCAGAGTTAGGTAGGGAACGTTTGGCTAGTGTGTTGGAAAGGTTTCGGGGGGCTGGTTAGTTTGAAGCTGATGAAACCATCAAAGTGTTCATTTGTTCAGAAGGAGGGTGCTTAATTTGGTCATTTGGGGTCGGGTGAGGGGATTCGCACGGATCCCGTTAAAATGAGGTGTTTCGGGATTGGCCTACACCAGTACTAAAACTCAAGTGCGCGGATTTCTCGGGGCTAGCGTCCTACCTATAGGGCGATTCATACGGGACTTTCTGTGTGCTGCCTCGCCTGCCGCCACCTCTTTACTATCCACACATCCTCCCCCTCGGCCTGGATCGCAAGAAAGCCTGCTGCGCGAGAGGAGATTAGAGGAACAACGGGACCCTTCGGAAAAAGAACAAGAAAGAGAGAGAAAGAGGAGGGAAACGACGCTAATTTTCGTGTGCAGGCATGCATTTTGAAGATGAAAGAAGCGCCCCCTTATCAGTTCCCCTATCTTGGCGTATCCCGGGGCGGCGGGCGTTTGTCTTGGACACGGACGCTAGCAATTTTGATATCGGTTTGTGGCTTCTCGGCAAGTCCAGGATGGCGCACGGAGGTTGTGGTTTGCGCATGGCAGTAAGTCTTGTTAAGGCGGAGCGCAAACTATTGCGTACGAGGAGGGAGTGCTGGCAATTGTAGAGTTTCTGAAGAAAGTTCCGGCATTATGGGAGTGGGGGTAAGGGTTATGGTTAGGGACCGATCACGGGTTCCCTTAGGTGGCTGTTATCAACTTACAAGAATAAAGAGGGTCAGTTGGCTAGCATGGCTTGAGGTTTTTTCGAGTTTTGATCTGGAGGTAGGAATATTCGCCTGGGACCGGCCGCCATCAGAATGCGGAGGGTGGTTGTCGGCGGACTTGTCGACAGCGGTGGTAGGTGGACGATTGGGTGCAGAGGAAGGCGGAAAGAAGAGCGTAGGGGTAGAGGGAGGAGGTTAGCAGAGTTCTAAACTTAGGCAGGGAATTGGTATTGACGATTGGGGGAGCTTCCAAACTAGACTATTTGCCAGAATGAGGGTTGAAAAATCATGGACTCAGTAGGTGCTAGGGCCAAACCACCCCGGCTTGTCACCAGTATGAAACGGGGGAGGACCACGGCGGACGGTATGAGCGGTAGAACGGCGAGGGTGAACCGACATCAATTGATTTGAATCCAGAATATGGAGGAAAGAAGGACGGACTGTGTTGTCTCTGGCTTTGAACCGCGCTCCTGGGTGCATGATGGGACTGATGATAGTGTTTGGAAGGGGGTTGAGATGAGTGGGAGGCCATGTTTGTTCACATTTAGTATAGTTAGTCCGGGCAAACCATGTGAAAAGTGATCAGGGCAGGACAGTTGGCTGATGAAACCATTTCCCCAGTCTTGGCTTGGAAGGAGAAAAGAGGGGAGCGATAAACGTAGGGGGAAAGACCTCTCCTCAACTATCTCCTCTCTCCCTTCCTTCCCCCCCCCTCCCTACTTTCCACCCCCCCACAATGACCCTTCGTCCCTTCTTTCTCTACACCCTCCCTTCACCCCCGTCAGGGGAACAAGCCAGGGAGGCCAGCTCTCGCGGCGAGCGAGGAACAGGAGGAGTGCGGGTGGCTAAGAGTGGAGGGCGCAGCAGGGGAGGGGACAACGGCAGGGTAGGGGGGCGAATGGAACCGCGCGGTCCGGGCGCGAATTCATGAGTAAGAGGGAACAACCTGCAACCCCCGGTGGTGACCAACGGGGGACGTGGGGCGTAACCGAACGAGTGTGGAGTAGCAGAGTGTGAGACGGCGTAGAAAGGCGACGAAGGCCAGGGAGGGGGGCCCAGGTAGAGGCGGGAGAAAACTCTGCCGAAGGTGCGTTTTGATTGTTTATTGGTATTATGGGATGGAATGAGTGACTGATGTGGTGGTACTCAAAGAAATGTGTCGGCGTGTGCCCGTAGGAAAGGCCCGCCCCGTAAGCGTCATGCCCCCCTGCAGCAATATACGAGTTCGGGCCCCGATGGAGCGGATAGCAATCGATGTACTGGGGCCCCCTTACGAAACGCGACGAGGGGATGGTATGTTTTGGTGGGTGGGGACGATTGCACCAATGGATTGGAAGCTACCCCACATCAAAGACCAGGCAAGCAGTAACGGTTAGCGAACCAACAGTTAGTGAGGAGGTTGGTTGTAGGGTTGGTGCGTCCTGTGCCGACAGAGTTACACTCGACCAAGTGGCTCGCAACGTTGAATCCGGCGGTATTCAAAGACAATGTGTAGCAATGTTGGGAATTGCCAAGACGCGAACATTGCCCCTATAATCCGAAGTCAGATGGTATGGTGGAGAGGTACAATCGCACTATTGCTGAATGCGGGTGGTTATTCCTTGGCCGATCTTGCCCAATCAAAACCAGAAGGATTGGGATGAGTACCTGCCTTACGTGGGGGATGGGCTCCTATAGATCCAGTGTGCAAGCTTCTACGGGCGAGATCCCAAATTATGATGATGTTGGAAGAGAAGTTACCATGCTTAGTAGGGCCTTGGTCGTTGGGGCCATTCCCCACGAGAGGGAGTTGTATACATAATATGCCGAAAACTCAGGGAAAAGATACGTGAACATTCATGAGGCGCCAGAAACGCACTTCAGTTGAGTGGGCGACGGCAGAAGCGGAACTATGATCGCTCTAGTTCCGGTTCGGCCTACAAGAACGCCCGGCGGCAAATGTCGGGGGGCACGTTGCTACAAAAACACACAGAGGAGGACCAAGGCTGTCAAAGAAGTTGGTGCCCCTTGGGAGGGTCCGTAATGATAGTCTCAGTACTCTCGGATGTGACGGTGCGGAATACAGCAAAAACAAAGTGGAGCAAACCCAGGGTTGTACACGTAGACAGGCTAAAACCGTACGAGGGTCCTGAAACTGGCAAGAGTATGGGATATAAGGGTGGTTGGGAGGGAGCCGTTGGCTGGAGTAGGGGGTGGGTGGGGGGCGATGAAGGGGTGGAGGCAGGGGAGCAAGAGGAAGTGATGAGATTAGTTCCAGATGGCTCGTATGGATGGTACTGCTGGAAAACACAACGGGAGTGTGGGGAGGGGTAGGAAGGAGGTTGGGCGGACGGAGGAGTAGGAGGGGATAATGGAGGAGAGGGAATAGGGGGTTGTATATGTGAATGGGGATGGTAATGGATGGGTGTGTCTGAGGCGAGGGGGGGGGTTAGGATTATTAATGGTGAACCCATTGTTGTCGCACGCACCCTGTTAAGATCGTCGGAAGCCAGTTAGGTATCGGTAATTCATTTGCAGGTGAAGATCAAGAAAGAGAGGGTCGAAGGTTTTCAGAGGAAGTAGGTGACAGTGGGTGGGGAGGAGTGTGTGGTGAGACAAGGAGAGACAGGGGTGACAGCGGAAAGACAGCAGCACCAAAGAGGCGATGGTTTCTCTTCTTCGGAGAGTGAGACGGCGGTGATGGAACAGTGGCGGGACGAAGGCGGGAGGAAAGATACCCTTGCTAGAGGCCCCGTATCTTCGTATGAGGAGCCAGCTGATAAAGGCGATGGGTGAGACGTTACTGCCAGCGAAGACGGGTGTTTGGAACTTACAGACCCTCTCTAGAGAGGAGGGGAAGACCGCAGAAGTGGATATGAAGCAAGCGGCTGGTGACCTGCTGGGAGATAGGGTGGAATAGGATGACTAGTGGTATATTGAGTAGGTTCAAGACGTTATGCTTTCCTCCCTGCCGCACGGCCCGGTAGTGGCGGGACGGCACAATCTGAGGAGGGGGGCTGTGTGGCGGGAATGGAAAGCAATCATTACATTCCAGGCCCATCGGCTATTTCCCTTGTTTAATTAATGAACGCGTTAAAACCGATGGTGGGGCATTTGGGTTTGTTCAGCGGCACGACCAATCAGGGAAAAGATATGCGGGGGGCTTGGCGGCCTAAGGCAAATGCCCACCATCTTGGAGAAAAATAGGTACGTAAAAGAGAGATTGTACCTTTACAAATAAAAATTTACATGTAATGTGTGTACATGGGCGAATCTAAGCATCATTCATTACACTGGGGATAAGTAGCAGCACATTTCTGTGCCACGTTTTTGGCCCGATATTGTTCTGGAATTGTGAGTGACATCGCGAAGAAGTGGTTCGCGAGGGGTGAACAAAGGTGCAGACATTTGCGGAAATGTGTTTCCGTGCGCATGTTTCATGCCGGTGTTGCATCCGGAGTTAAGATGAAATTACCAAAGTACGCTGCATTCTTTCCAAATTAATCCGAATCACAAGTAAAGAATGTGATGCTTCTTTCTCTCCCTGCCTTAATTGGGACAGGTCGCTACAAATTTGGTCTAAAGCCGATTTTTGTTGACATGTAATTTGAAAGAATCCACTTCAGGGCGCTGTAGGACTACACTGATTTTGTTGTCATGTCCAAAGTAAGGGTCCACCCAACCTTTTGGTCCCAAAAATTTGGTGTGTTATTATATGAAAGCGGATGTGTTGTGTTTGATTAAATACATCCCGCGGACATTTTGGCGAAATCGCCGCGATCTTTTGTCCATTTTGAGCCCAGCTATGATGATGGAAACCGGCACGTGATTGTTTTTATTTTCTCTACTTTCATGAAGCTGCAATATTAGGTGATTGGGTTCGAAGATCGTCTCGAACCCGGTTTGTGCACTTGCTTCGTTTGCAAGTATCAGTAGGGGATGGCGGGGCTGCATCGCTTGCGTGTATGTAATATGGCACTTTTTTTCCCGCGTGTCAGATGGTTGTCGGACATGCTTGTAGGGTGTTGGTAACAGCGCTTAGCATGATAGGTTGTTGGTGGAAAATACTAAATTTAGTAAATTTGATCGGTGTGTAAACTTTATGTAGGCTTAGATCAGATGATTTGATACATGTTGTGTGCACGGATGGATATGGAATTGTCTGCTCTTTGACCTGCTCAAGTCAAGGCTTATGCTATGGGTTTTCTAAAATCGGATTATTGGGTGTTCTAAAATGTTATCATCCTACATTCGGGGTGTGTGGGGTTATTTGTTTTTGGCTGGGGGACTACGGGGAAGTTTGTTAAATTAGGGATGGGCCAAATTTAAATGTGGGGTTTTGTAGAGTTTTGCATTTGCCACCAGAGTTATTTGCAGTTTCTTTTACAGAAAAGGATGGTGTAAAAATATTACACGTAGATTAAAGGGTTTATTATTTTTTTTCTAAAAAATCAAAAAATTCCCCCCCCCCCCCTTATATATAAAGTTCAAACTTAGAGATTTTGCTCTGGATTTATAGGGATGGAAACCTGGTAGCCCTTGGTGTTTTGGACCTTACATTTTATGGTTTTGGTTGTTATTTTTAAACCTTTTGAAAAAAAATAAAAATATTTTTGTTATGTTATTCTTATTGCACAAGAAGAAGATCATTCCAATCAGTATTCAGTATTTGATAATCAGTCCATGGTCATGTTTGGATCAAGAATTCCGACTTGGTCCTTCATTTTTTGGACGTTTTTAGATAGAGTTTTCAAAATTTTAGCTCATGTAAATCATGTTAAATTGTTGGTGATGATGTGATTGAAGAAATTTGCAAGAGCTTAATATGGTAGGGATGTAGGATCTATTTATTTTTCTAATCAATCAAGCCCAGTGGGGGGCCGTACATTGTGTTTGGAGTGCCCTCCTAGATTATAATATTTAGTATATGTTAATATAGTTGTGATCAGGGTAAATATTTCATGACATGACAGCTGACAACACTGTCATATTTGATACACATTATGTTTTGGAACACGCCCCTTCTCTCCACGTTTAATATTATACAGGTTTGGATAACTTTTGTGATATTATTACTCCACAAATCAAGCAGTTTATTTTGTATTTTTTTGTGTACTCATTGCCAAAAAAAACCATGGCCAACCAGTAGTATGGTCCACAAGGATTTTTTGGATACAGATTTCTTATTATATGTACAGTCTTTCGACATTTTTGCATTAGGGAACCAGTCAAGTCATTTTGTTATCGGGGACACCCCCCACTGAACCACGCCCCATATAGAATAGGCCTGTGGCATGCTGCTACGAGTTGATTAGCTTAGTGTGAAGCAATATTTTGGGACTTAGGGTTCACATTTTAAAGCTTTTGATCATGACATGGAGCTATAGGAATTTAGGAATTTTGTTATAACACATTTTTTTTATATTTTTACATTACAATTATATTGTGTGCTACCTAACCCTTGAGCAAATGCAACTCAGTATGTGTAGGAGTGAAAACAACTTAATCCGGGGACCTTCAGCTAAGTTTTCCTGCACTTTAGGATGTTGATGTGACAGTACTTGGTGATTTATAAAACATGGATTGTATTTATTTGATCATGCGTATCAGGTAACACTTTACGCATGAGACACCCCAGACCAATTGTACCTGTACATTTTTATTTAGGAGATGGTCAAGGAAATTAATTGTAGAGACTTACGATGCCGCCGAACACAAATTTCCCATGTGCTTCAGTGCGCCAGACATGATTCGAAGAAACCTTGAAGCCTATAGGAGTGGGACATTGTTTAGTCGTGTTAATTTATTGAAGGATGTCTCATTGCTTTTCGATTGTGATTTTTCTATCTGTTATGGTTTTCAGGGGTCATGTCATTCAAAATTCATAATTTTGAATGAATTTTGGATCATTTCCCACTAGTGACAGTGTGCTGTCATTGTTCTGGACTCATTGCACTGTTGCAAAATTTCGGGAGTGTTCACAAATTGCACTGGGTTGTCTCATATCTTAAATGATTAATCTGTAATGATTAAACTGAAACAAAATTAGGTTAAAGACTTGAGCATGGGTGTGAGAAAGATTACGATTAAAGTCACAGACAAAACTGTGTGATCAAGGATGACCATGTGCGTTCAACTGGGAATTGTGCTGGGAGGCTGTTGTCTTTCCCATGTGAACAATCAGGAAGGGCAATTGTTTACATAGTGTTTGTTAACCTTCTAGGAAGTTTTGGAAGCTGCTCGGTGATTTAGCACAGCCATTGATACTATTTATGTGTTTTGTGCTCTGGATGTGACTCGAATATGGTCATGTACCCATTAGTCTTGTGTGGTGTTATACCATACATTGTTATGGTGCGTGTATTTAAATGTATGGTCATATTCTCAGTCCTTATTTGTAGGGCTGTAGGCATAATTAATAAAGGCCCATGGTCAACCAATAATACTAATGAGAATAAAATTACAATTAAAAGTAATTTTGTTTATTTCAGGCTAAGAGTTTTGTCTTCTTCTTTTGTTTCTTTCAAAAATGTCCACTCTTAGGAAAAAATCGGAGAGAACTATACCATGTTGTGGAGGAGCTGAGGTCCAAAATGTAACCAAATTGTACCAAAGACTCATGTTTACGGTGTCTTTGGTCGAGAAAGGGGTCGACACTCCATGTAGACATATATAAATTAATGTTACAATAGGGCAAATAAATTGATCTTTAGAGCAACAGAGCTACCCGAAAACATTGTTTGCCACTCATCTCTTGTTGCCTCCGAAGGCCAGTCCCAAACACAGGAGTTCTGCCCTCCTATACTTACCCTGGGTGTTTTTGGGAGTCACCAAAAGCCAACCAGTGCCCCGCTACCACAAAAGCATTGGGTTGGCGGGGCCGAGTCGTGCACACCACCCCCCCGCCCCTCCCGCTACATATCAAAAGCCCCCCATTATTTGGCTGGAGTCAATGAATCATGGATTTACATCGTAGTCACCTGATATTCGGGCATAAATGGAATGACATTTTAATTCATTGTTCTCGAGGAATGAGCCATACTAGAAGTGAGAACACACGTAGAACTGGATTTCTATTAATTTAGGGGAACATTACTTTCGGACAAGAAGTATGTACTTCTCAGAGGTGCGCCACCTTGGTCCGATTCCGGCATCTTTTTCGCTTTGCCTCATGGCCTAAATGGGAAGAAATTCAGCCAAACATGTTGAAAAAGCCGTTTGGTAGAAAAAAGATCCACGTGCACCGAGTGAAACGTGGGTAGAAACCACGGGTGAAGGATCTCGAAGTTCTTTAATAGAAAACACACAGCAAGATTATTTGTTTTAGTTTTTTGCTTTAAATTTACACCCTGTACCTAGTGTTTACCCTCTTATTTTACAATTGTTTCCCACGTTTCCAGCGGGTTGGACCCTAAAATTCTGATAACTATAGAAAACATTCCTTCAAAACATTTTCCCAAAAACTTCGAGAATAGGATTTTCTTTGTAAACCTATCTACAGAACCTTCTTATGAGTGAGAAAATGCGGGGGTTATTGCTTTAGGATCCAAACAGCTATACATCAAAAGCTTTTTATGGAAGTGTATCAACAAAAGGATTCCTTGTTTTTTTCTTTGTAGCAGGAGCGCCAATTAAATTTATGCTCCCAATGGTTGATTGCTACAATTTTCCAAACAAAGTGTTGGACACTTTTCTTAACGTTCAGTAAAATCGTCCCCTCTCCCCCGGAAACAAGTGAAATCTGAAATTGTGTTACAGTGCGCCCACCAGTACTTACATGGCGGGGGGGAAGGGGGGGGTAGTTCATGTTCAGGGGAATGGGAAGGGGGGGTTCAGTAGCAAAGGTCAAGCTTTGATACCAAACAAGGTCCCCCAATCGTACCTTCAAAAAATAGCCGCGAAGTATCTGTCAAGTTAAAAGAGCTGATTTCCACAATGTGTGCCAACTAATTTTAACAAAGATTGCCAGACTTTCAGAATAGGACAAACCTCACCTTTAGACATATAACCTTAATACTGACCCAGTTGCGTTAAGTTTACATTCGTTGTATTATGGCAATAAATGTTCTTGAAACTATGCAAATTTCCAATAATTTGCACTTGATTAATGGAAAGGATAGGACTTGAGGAGTAGTGCAAAGGCAAGAGGCAATTTTGGATTCATTATCTTTCCAAGACTAAAGCAACTGTGTCGCTTTTGCTTAGTTGACTTTGAACTTTTCACTCTGTTTTTTCTTTCACACCTAGTTCTCAAAAAGTTTTCACAGCAGTGCATTTCATCTTTGTGACAATAGTAAGTTACCGCCTCTAAAGCGATCAATTCCCATTGTGAACCCAGGGGGGGTTTTTTAGGCGTATCAAAAACAAAACGTATCAAATGATATGCCAAACAATGACAAAGAATATACAAAATTCAAGGTATTTTGGAGTGTAGCGGTGTGTAACTCTCGGGCATAGTGGAGATATTGTTAAATAACTGTGGAAATAGTGATGCGTCATTTTAAGATTAAAACAATGTCACGATAGGGACATACGATATGTTGACTTTCACAATTCAGTAGTCCTTAAAGTTGGATGTGACCGTTCGACACCTCGTTCCCCATGTACTCCAACAAAATGACGATTTTTTACTAGAAAGGAAATGCCATGATTTCTCATTACCCCAGTGCAATAAGACCAGGAAAATGAAAACAAAAATGTCTCCACATTGACTATTAACACAACACCCAACCCACATACACACACACACGAGGCGCGCGCTGCGCCACACACACACACACACAGTCCTATGAGACATAATTTAGTACACATTTTAGCTTATGATGTCCCAAAGGTGGAACGAGTTAACTCAGAATTGTAATCCAATGTTGGTGATAGCTTCCATGTGCACATACTGTGAGGAGAAAAAGTTATAAAAATTAGGACCATGAGCGGGTCACTCACCTTTAAACTTAAGAAAAAAATATAATAAAATCGGTACTATCCTAAACGTCTGCAACCACAAATAAATGCTACACAATACTATTTTGACAAAACCGACGTTACGCCCCACATTTGCTAGCAATTGAAATTCCAAATATGGCGAAATACCTTCACATTACAATCGTTGAAACTGAGCTTATATTTTACTTTAGCATTTTTAGTGTTTTGCTCGTAGATTTTAAAGGTAAGTAAGCCGATTATGTAAAGAATGTATGATTCTCAGTCATCCAGTGTGAATCAGGTTTGGAAATAAATCAAATACTGAACTTATTTTTACGGACGTTGCCTCCCAGAATACCACTGGACATCTTCCAGCAACTGACTGAATAATTGATGAGGATGCGAAAACAGTCAGGCCAACTCTATGATCACATTACATCGGCAAAGGATGTTCTTAATGACACGATCCATGTGTGGGATAAGGATAAAAACGTGGACCTCCCTTCTTGTTAGGGTTGCGTGCTCACACGCATTCCCAGATAGCTTTCTTGACGCCTCTCATAGCCACTGCCAATCCTCGACGATGTCCATATTCCAAACTAACTCGATATGTTTTTTTTTATTTGATGTTTGGTTCCTCACGTGGAAGAACATATATGAAAAAAATTCGGATTAACATTCAGTTAAATCGGGCCAATTGGTTGAATAGCAGAAGCATAAATGTGTACCAAATTGGCCCAATAGGACAATAGTTGCAGACTTATAAGGTTGGTCAGATCACACTTGGGGATATTTTGTTCAAAACCTCAATACAAATGGTTTGACTTGACCTTGTGTTTTCTTTAATAAACCATGTCGCCACCAGAAAGACTTTGAACAAACAGTGGTCATTGACACTATATCCTCATAAATGGCAATCCATAGGTGTATTTGTATTACGCCGAGGAAAAGACTTGTCAATTGTTCAGCAGACGATTTTAACATTTTAGACAAGAGTGTAAAATACTAGTGTTTGTATTTCGAGACAACGATGTGCTGATGTTACTAATACATAGTTGTTCCCCGAAAATACGAAGACCACCTGCCAACACGTATAGAGTGGGTATGACATCAATGTTACAAACACAATGTTAGCCACCTGGTTCTATGACAGATGGCGCTAACCAGACCTTTACAAATGGGGAGGCTGAAGGGGTGCAAGGACTTTTTTGAGGGAGGCAAAATTGGGTCCTTCGCCATAGCCACGACAAAACCGTCAGTTCATTGGGGGGGGGGGGAAGGGGGCAAGGTGTTGTTTGGGGGCTCTCGACCCACCGCCCCCCTGCCCCCCCGCTGGGTACGACACTGTCTACTGACATGGAGAGAGTGCAAGCCCAAGCAGATGCCGGCAGTGCTTTGTTCGTGACCCGGCAGTTGACGTCACATGCGCAACTCAATACTATCCACAATATTTATCTACCTAAATAAGAACTGACAAAGTAGTGCCCCTTAAGTTTTGACCAAAGTGGCACCAAGGGTCATTTTGTAAAAACATATGACTCAACCCCAGTATAAAAGGAAACAGACGTATTTAAGTTCTTTTGGCTACATAATTATTATATCAGTAGAGTTCAAAAAATGGTCTCCAACAATTTGTGCATGTACATTATCTTTGCAAATTTAGAGTCTGCGTTACCAGAATACCAGTAGCAGACCCTCAAAACCTGACCTGAGTGTGACTATGTAAAAATCAGTCGGCTACGACGGCTCGGCCTACGGTACATTAGAACCATAAAGCCACAGATTGTTCGGGTGCGTGCTATAGCAAGCGGGGTGAGAAGTGAAAACAATAAGAGCCACAATGGTCCCACAAACGTCGAATTCTATGAAAAATTGCATATTTCAGAAATGTGATTGTATTTACCAATATGCATTGTCATTTGCATAAAATTATGTCCAGAAGTCGTTGGTTGTTTTTCTTGTATGTGAAATGCAAAGAAACTAATGACACGTGCTTTTTGGCATTACATATAGGAACGCATTCTCTATCAAAATAAGGCGAAATATTAAAATGTCTAACCACTAAGCTATTGATCAATTTGCATATTTCATGACAAAAAAGCTTTTTAACCATTTCGTCGGTTTCGAATTTTGCTAGTCTTGCTGAGTTACCGTGTGTAACGCTTGTATTTCTTTAGTTGAAAACAAAAGACAGTGTTTTGTGAACAGTCTACACGGCAAATTTAAGAGAACAAGAAAAGATGGTTTTTCTAGTTAATTAATCTTCCACGCGTCTTTTTTTGTATTTTTTGTGAGAAATACTATTTTAGGTTGCAAAATGTCTCTACACAAACTTGCACACCTCAACAATTATCTATCGAAAGAAAAAGTCTGTACACCATTTCCATCCTTTGGGCTGTTCATTTACTTACCGCCTGGACTATTAAGAACAAAATCGTCGGTTTGTTATGTTTGACTGCGTTGATATCTTCCTGTTTTGTTTGTACATTATGTTCAAAGAAAATGAAAGTGATATTATACACGGATGATTGGCGTTTATTCCGTTGAACGTTTGAATAACAAAGACCGCAAAGGTGAATAGCAAAGAGAGGATACCAAAGCTACAAAGGCTTGTACAGAGCATTAATACGGAAGGTAAGTGTTTGATCTTGTAATTACAGGCCTATCGTATTGAGTTAAAATGTAAAGACCTTTTAGATACGAAATACAAAATATGATTTGAAGCCTAATTCATACTGCCAAAGGTTGTAGTTCGGTAATCAGTACCTAGATAATGATTGGTTTCGTCGTACATGGAGGAAGGTGCTTGTTTAAGATAAATCAATGAGTCTTAGTTTAGGACTCTTTGCAAACTGGTACTCGTTTTCATACTCATATTCATTGTAACTACATAATATATACATATACGCCTCGCTAATGAATGATTTGGACAAGGGAATTATCAAGTTTATAAGTGTTGGTTGCATAGATGTGAAAATTATTTTTAACTGTTACTGTTCAGTCCCAATGGAGAGAATTTAGTATCAATATCGAGGCACCGCCTTAAAGACAATGTATATAATAATTTCCAATCTGTCTCTAGGAGTACAAAATGCGAGTTCTTTTACTTTAAGCATGCCAAGACAATTTAGATTTCAGACTGACGGAGTTTACTCACTGATTGTAGAAAAAGATACGAAATAATTAAGTTTGGCACATGTTCGTACAGAAAGCGAGTGAGTGCGTTCATTGCTATAAACTGGGCAAATCAGTAGAAAGAAATGGCAGTTAATCTTCAAGTCACCAGTGTTACAGAGCTTACAAATACGAGTTGATCTGGGAATATTATACCACCTCCCGCGCTCGTTGTCTACGTCCAATATACCCATTCTTAATTGCGTAAAAAAGTATTCTTTGAGTACGGTTGTAGATTGTCCAAAATAATGCTTCAGCGCGAAGATCTAATTTAAATTGGCAGTAGAGGTTGAGTGAACTATATGAAGCGAACAGATGCCATGCCACTGTGTGACGATCAATGGT